>JAQIYC010000438.1:0-13939 GCA_034699545.1 Porobelba spinosa
TATAAATTTGACAAACATTATATGATATAAAATTTAAACTTGATTTGATAATTTCTAGATTCAATTATAAGTAAAAGTTTAAAATGCTCGTTTACTTTATATTAGAAACAGGCACTACTAATAGTCTAAAAATTGTGATTTAAATTATTTTCAAGTTTAAATTTTATATCATATAATGTTTGTCAAAGTTTACAATTTATAATAATTACTTAAGTTTAAAATACATTAAAACATTTGATAAAATTGAACTATGAAATATTATTGGGATAAGATAAATTTATAGCGCTTTATTGAAAAAAGACCCAGCCGTTGCTTTACTGATTATAATTTATAAAACAGAATTTATTAATAAATGGTATATTTAAAATAAAGCCGGGTCATTTATTAATAAATTATGAGTTAAAATGAAATTAACCAATATATTTAACTATACCTCACTAAATAATAAAGATCTAGGGTAAACTTTAGTGTTTTAAATAAATTTTAGAAATTTTAGAAATACTCCATTTTATTTAATATTAAACTAAAACAAACATCTAGCAATTCTAGTTTTTTATATGTACTTGTGCTATTATAGTTGATATGTTTGCAATTAATAATAATTAAGGTAATATACAAAAATAACGCACCAGTAGAAGTGGCCGGGTTATTTACACCTCCAAACTGGCCATTGACCGTTTGCATGGCGTGCACCTGTGCCGCCGATGGACAGGAAGGACGCGAATAGCCACTGAGGCCGATGTGGTCGTAGCCACGGCCCGGCCCGGGCGGTAGCATACATGAGTAGGAAGAGGCGGCCGCAGCGGCTGCTGCCTGTTGTTGAAGACAGGAGTTCATATTGGATGTGGTCATGTTGTTGGCCATGGAGTAAGACGACATTCCCATTGAACTGTTGGGTGAGTTGGAAATTGTGTTAAATAAAGCCTTAATTTGTTGAGAATATATACATATTTACGAAAATTATAAAACTAACAAATCGTTTAATAACAAACTCATAAACATCTCTACCTATAGGTGTCAGCCATTGAGGCCATCGGTTGCGGAATAGAAGGATATAATGAATTGGCGAACCCGGTGTTGATCGGGAGCCTCGATGCGGCGGTAGGCGTAGGCGTGTTGTGGTGTACAACAGTGGCCTGCTCGGCCGCCCGGCGCTGATTTCGCAGCTTCTCCTCTCGTCTCCATTTTGCCCGACGGTTGGAGAACCAAACCTGCATAATATGATCGTATGCCTGGGTAATTAACATATAATACTTCATGTATTGACTTAGAAGTGGTTTTTGTATACATTTTCTTAATATGTCTTACAGTCCATTGCGTTTATTATGAGACAAATTCTTTCACTAATTATTATTCATTAAAATTCTTAAACAAATACTTATTTTTAAACATAAATATAGTTATTATTATTACAAAAACAAAAGTATTTTTAATTTAAATATTTACAATAATTTTTGTTTATATAGTTTTTATTTAAATATCAGTCGACTAACAAAATTTAAATGCAAATAATTAAAATTTATTGTATAAATACCTAATTCGCATAAACTAATTTTTAACTAGCATAAATTCTTGTTTTTAGTAAAACTAACATTGTCACGTTTATTGAGTTTTAATTTAGAGATTAATTAAAAGTAAACAGAAAACGGAATCGACTGTAGGCCACATTGAAGATAATTGCAAAGCAATGCGAATGGAAAGTGTGAAGCCGTACCTGAATCCTCGCTTCGGGCAAATCGATTTTGGCCGCCAATCGCTCTCTGGCGAACACATCCGGGTAATGGGTTCGCTCGAACTCTACACCAATTATATTAAAATTTTAATTAATTTAAAAATTAGGCGAAAAATAAACGTCAAAACATTTTTTTAAATTATTTATTATTTCGATTAGAAATCTAACAATAAGTTTAATGTTTGTCTGCAATTAGTTTTATGCATCGCTTCACAAATTGATTGATAAATTTTATGATTGCAATTGAATTCTTTAAATTAATTTATTTCTAATATTTAATTAACTGATAAAAATATTTTCTATAAAACTTTTATGAAGATATCAAATCAATTAATCAATAATTAAAAAAATATTTGTTATATTTGATTTCGTGAATCCAAAAATATAATTGTCTGCAAAATTCATCTCTAATTGATTTTCACAATTAATTGCATTTAATATCTTCTGTTATGAATCCCGAAAAGGTGTGGAAAACATAAGATAACAAATCAAATGAGAAATAACTAGCGATAAGTGAATCAAAAGAAAAAAAGTTGATTAGAAATTGTGTCGATTCTAATAATATCTATAATTGGAAATTGATTTTTCTGTCGCTTAATCTTCACATTTAATTAGATTTTTGGGTTTTGGCGTAAATTTCGAAATAACTATCGGCTAATCGATTAGAACTAATTCCGATTAATTAAATACCTTTTTCCAGTGCCTCGATCTGCTCGGGTGTGAATGAGGTTCGATTGCGTTGTAATTTGCGCTTAAGTCGGAGTCTGGCGGCGGAGTCGCCTTCCGAGCCGTCATTGTGCGACGAGTCTTCGGTGCCGGAGTCGGCCTCTGCTTCAGAATTAATGCAAAATTTTAGCATAAGTTGTGACAAAATATACTAAATATAGAAAAATTCTCATTAACTAAGTAATCGTAGGAAAAAGTGTTCTAGCACAATCTAATTAACGACAAAAATCCTGATATATTCGCTTATCAACTGAATTGACATTTTTGTCTGAAGTACTGGAAGTACTGCACATATCGTACTATTGACTCGCATTAAGTAGTCGATCAGAAATGCACTGAAATATAAGTTTTATTATCAATAGTCGAGTCACTAGTATTGGATGCAATCGCTGCACAAAAGAGTGAACGATATATATAAAGAATATATAAATCTCTTAACCTTAGAGTCGATGTGATTGTCCACTAATGGAAATGTAATATTGAATAGACATTCAGACATTCACTCGCTTTTTACGATTGCAATGAATGAAAGCGCAGATAATTCTCAACAAATATATAGATATATCGCTCACAAAATGGTCAACATTTGGATTGGGATCACAAGAATCTATTCAATAGTTTCTGATATGAAGAACATTAGCGAAAAGTGCAGTTTTATGGGCAGTCTATAGTCCGGTATATACTGTATATTAGAAAACAGTATTCAATGCATTGAAAGTAACACAAAAAATGTCATTTTGTTTCGAAAATATTTTTATCTAAAAAGTCTTGAAGTTTAAGTTATTTAGTTATTAGCAAAGGTGATAAATACAAGTCAAAAATAAACTTTAGCAAGCTCTTTTAACAAATAAAAATATAAGATTATTAATTTATGACTTAAAATGGTAAAGATATATAAATTTAAAAACTTCCAAGTTATAATTCCTCAAAAAACCTAAATATTAAAAAATGAGACATTGCTTAATTTAATAAAAAGACTCAAGCATAAAAACTTTATTTAATAATAACAATATTAGAATATAAATAATTAAACTAATGTTTAACATAATTAAGTAATTATTGAAATAAAAGATGAGTTGAATAGCAGAAGAAGAAGAAAAAAATTAATAACGAAAGTGATGTTAACTATAGTATAAGAATCGGTGCAAACAAACAGAGAATATATGAAAATGAATGAGAAAATTGAGTAATGAATGGACGCATCAATGGGCGCCTTCACTAGTGGAAAACAGGCAGCGGCTGGGCCTGCCTGTGCGCCGAGCACGGGTATTATTAATTTCCAGTCCGTCAACTCTTGTATCTCAGATATCAATTGCTTTTAATAAAAGAGAGCGAAGTGTGAAAAAGTTTCTTCATATATAAGATATATATTTGTTTGAAATGAATGTCACGAAAATGGGAATATCATAGCTCTTCCAAACACATCAAAACTATTCTCTCAACTGTAAAAACAAAGCAAAAAATATTTTTCTTCTTTTTTCTCATATTATTCTTACTCTAGTTCTCAATCTATATATTCATTTCATTTCTTATTTCTAATATCTAACACAAAGTTTATTAAAAGACAACAAGAATTCAAGAAATTCTCTATAGTTTTCTTCTATTTGCCACTAATTTTCTGTTGATTTATATCTAATAGTGAAAAAAGTATTGGAATTTTTCCATTGAATTGAATTTTCAAACTCCTATCCCATAAAAGAAAAATATTTCAAAGAATTTTTTATCTTTAAAAAAACTTTTGCCACTATTTATGGATTTTAATGTTATTTTTTCAAACACTGAAAAAAAGTTGTGATAAAACTTTATATTTTTTTTGTATAAAAACTTATGAATCAAAAATTTTTTTGATTAACTTTTTTTGTGTTGTGTTGTGTTGGAGTTGCAGTGCTTTTATTTATGGGTTTTGATATATAATATATAAAAGTTTTTGAAAGTAATGAAAAATTTGCTGTTATGTCATGTTATTTATGGTCAGAGCGTGTCTTATTCCGAAGTCTGGTATCGTTATCTGTGCGGACACACTATTGCCGTCTATTCGGGTCAATCGCGATGAAGGCGAGCGTCCATTTGACTCTCGGGGTCAGTCATGCGGAAGCACCTGATAAGAGCACCATTGCATTTGCCGGCGCTTTCAGTTTTGTGTGCGATATAGATAGCCCGTTGACTATGACTAGCATTTTGTTACAATTTATGTTACGTCGCCTTTAAATGTCATACAACTAGTTATGCAGTGAAGACTAACGTTGTTTTGTTGTAATAATATTGCAGTTAGACTACACTTAATCGACTTTATAATTGAAAAAATGTTTAGTAAATCGACTTATTTTAATCTAAACTATTGCTATTATGAATAATGCGATTAAGCTCTAATGATATAATAAAACTAGGCAGTACAGTTATATAATCTTAAACTTAATAAATATAAGTTTGTTATTTGAATTTAATTAGATTTAATTTAATTGATTGAAGTTAGTTTTAAATTTATTTTTAAGAACATGATTTTTAGCAAGAGAAGTTTTATCTAAAAATGATATGTTTTTGGTTTAAAAATATTAATTTTTAACATTGTATCAACATTGAAGCTAAAATAATAAATTATGGTGCACCTTGATGCATAAGCTAAGCACCGCCTATAAGTCTTAATGTTCATATGTTCAATAACTACATAACTCAATACTAAATTCATATTTAAATTTTGACTAAAAGTCATAAATTGTATCACTTATTGTAAACTACATTTTGTAACTAATTTTTCAAAATATCATAGAAGTAGTTATATAATAAATAGTTACAGTTATGTGTTGATATATCTAACAATTTCATTTAAAATAAGTAAGCTATTTAAAAATTTAAATCAATGCTGTATGAATATTAGTAAAAATTGCCTTGTTAAATTAGACGTTTTAGGACTTTTCGGTTGAAAATTTTCAATAATAATATTTTTAGTCAATATTTACTATAAACTCAAAAATTTACCAAAAAGTACATTCAAAGTCGAAATTATTGTTCGACACAAATATTGTTTGAGATTTATGCAAAACAAGAATTTTCGCACTTTTTCTCATCGATTACTGAATATTTGTATATAAATACATAAATCTTATGATTAGACGTAAGAGACTTATTGTCGAAAATGTATAGATTTTTGAAAATCACTTTCACATTAAATGCAAACCTTTTTTGTGTGAATTTCCATTTTCTATTGTGGTCGGGGGCGGAACGGTAGGCACACAATGTGCTGGTATACCGCCAAAGGCAGCACTTCCAGGATACCAGGGCGAAGGTCGCGGCCAACTCTGGCCGTTGAGAATACGCAACTTGTCGTAGACGGCGTCGGCCGCCTGGGAATGGGTTTGTTGTTCTTTTTGTGCGGCCAGGTTGCGCAGCACCCGATTAATTGACGACACCTGTAGTGCGGAGTTAAGATTTGGCCAGAAATTAATACTAATTATGTGAATATTTGTCTGAATTAATAGAAATTAAATCATAAATAAAGAGAAAAAATAGTGAAACGAAAATAAATTCAACGAAACATTAATCACTAAACGCTTAAAATATTTGTAATATTAGTTTTGATTAATACAACGGAATATAATGATATTTATATGTAATTGCAATGCAAAGCATTTGCGGTATTCGAGTGCGAGAAACAGCTATTTGTGTTCGACTGACCGAACATTTCATTTAAATCTCAAACTGAAAATGTGTAGAGAATTGGCGCTAAAACTGCATGACTTCACACTTAATATGTCTTTTACTCATTCGCTCTAATCATTTGTGAAGAAAACTTCTCAAACGCCGAGAATTCAATTCCGAACTAAACATTCGCATCAGTATTACAATTGTTTTTTTCTGGTATTAAAATTTCTACCAGTGCAAAATGCACCCGACAGATTGCTTTGACATTCGCCATTAAATTACAGCCAAGATAAATGACACAATTAAAATTGTTCTAGAGCAAAGTTTTATTTTCAATTAATTGATTAATAAATTAAACGTTTTATTTAATTTAATTAATTTTTTTAACCAAATGCTAAAATTTAAATATAAAAAAAGTAATTAATTAAATAATTAAATTAATAGTTAGTAAAAATTAATATTAATATAGAATCTAAGTCAATTAGTACACGTTGCAAGCTCAATTTAAAGCTCATAACAATTTTTTAAGCCTGGCAAAACTCTGGAGAGATATCTCAATTACAAATTGAATACGAAAATGATTTTTTGGCGAATATATTAAAATGTATTCCGATATTCCGAACGTCTAATCGCACGGCTATTGTGATGCAAATCGAGTCAAAATTGGATTTTTACAGTTCAATAAAGTTATGGCTTATGTCTTGTACTATAATAAATGGATTGTGTGTTCGACAAAAAAATATGAATCCGAGTATACAGTATATACACACACTCTCTATGGGCGCTGACTCTCCGCCAGACTTTTATTTGAGAACAGAGGGCATAGCGAGCGGAGAGAGAGCGCGGAGTGAGAGCACAGGGACGTAAATGTCGGGCGCAGTTAGACGGGTTGGCCGTCGTCCGCGTGTTTCGCTCGTAAATGCTTTTGTGAACGCGTTTTGGTGACAATGAATGCCCTAAAGCGTTGGTTTCGGTTCTGTTGCTCGCATTCACTCTCTCTTACGAATAGTGTTTTAGGTCTCGAATCTAAACGCATGTATCGAATGCTGTTTAATGTTTATTATGCGGTTGTGTTTGCCATTCATGCCGGTGCCCCCAATAGAGTCGATCTGGCCATTAGGACGTGCCTTACATTTTCGAACCGTTTAAACGCATTTACTTTTTTAAGAACTGAATTTTAAATGTATTCAAATTTTTTGTTGTTGTTATTTATTTTTTACTTTTTATTTGAAAATTAAATATAAATTTATTTTTCAAATGCATAAATTATATTTGAAAATCTAGGCCAATTTTTAAATTATTAATTTATTTGACATAATTTAATTTAATTTTATAAATAATAATATATTGATTTAATTAATATATTTTATTGTTTTAACTCATTTAATAAGTAAACTATTGATAGAGACTAAGGAATTAATTGCGAAAATAAATTATTGTTTTAACTATATATAAGAATCTCTATTATGAAAGACTAGATTATTGTTAAGAGAGCGCAGTTGTGTTGAGCAGTAGTGATGAGCACTTGTATTGTATTGTATTATTAGACGACTAGAGAGTGAAAGAGCAGTAGAACACGAAAAATGAAATAATGGTTGTGTTATGTGTTGGATGTGTTGGACAACATTGTCGCTGACATTCACTACAACACTGTCTGTTCATTAGGTTCGCAATGAATAACAATTGAAATTGAGAGGAAAGACGAGCTCTGCCTGAGTAGGAGAGGTGGAGAGGGAGAGGATGGGAGACAGCGGAGAGACAGTGAATGATAGGCACAGGCAGTGACTGCGACTACGAGTGCGACGACATAAGCGAAAACACCGACAGAATTGAGTGGAAGAGGAGAGAGAAGAGAGAGAATAGAAAAGTGATGAACAGAGAAGAGCAGAGAAGAGATGAATTGGATATTGGGTTCGGTTTGAGAGTAGAGTCGGGAATAACGCGGAATTGGCTGCGAATGAAGAGCAGAGAATAGTTTGAGTTCTATAGTGTATGTGTGCTGTATATGTGCGGCTCCTGTATGTGCTGTATGTGTCGGTGCCTTAGCATCGATTATATTGATCGTCACAAACGGATGCGTTTGACTTGACTTTTCACAAAACAGAATACGTATAGACATTATGTGCGATACGAATCCGCAGTACAGAAGAGGAATATAATTCTTTTGCTCTCATTTTTAAACGAGAAGAATGTATTCAATAGAATATTAAACGTATTATGCGATCAATGCTTTTGTATTATTTTTATGTGTTGTCGTGTGTTATGTGTAATACGATATCTCTTTTTTATACATTTTATTATTAATATTATAAATATTACGATTCATTCAGAAAAAGCAGCGCTTATTCTCTACGCAATACACAACACAATAGAGAGGATTGCGAATTGAGAAACACTTTTTGCATAACATTCTTGTTTTTAGTCGACATTTTCGCTTTTCTCTACGATTTTTATGATTTTCTTTAAATTGAAATAAAAATCAAAAAATGAGTTTTTTTTTTGTTAATATAAATATTTTAATGATAGAAATTTGAGGCAAAAACTCTAATTATTTGTCTAATATTTTTTCAATACTAAGAAATACACTTTTCTTGTGATAAAAAGTCATTTCGAAAGTTATTTTTTAAACACAAAATAAATGCTAATATTTTTGTGAAATAACATAAAAGTTTGTTTCGGAATATCCTTTGACTTTTATTCGAAAAATATGTGAACACAAAGATAACTGTGCGATAGAAGTGGTGTGTTTGGAGGGGTCTGGAGCTACTGGAGCTTCTGGAGCTAACAATGCGAGTGCATAGACACGATTACAATTGAAAACTTTAGCTCTACTTTATGTTACTGTAAACTACTCTATGATTATATTCCTATTCGTAAAGTGAATATTCCGTTCGTAAGTGAGAGACAGGAGTTTCTGAGAGACATAAAGCAGTGAATGAACAGCAAAAATAAAATAATAATAATATTAATAACATTTAAAGCCTAAACATCGCTATCAATAGGCTATGAGTGTAAGAGATTGAGAGCGAGAGTCGCAAACGCTTTGACACAACAATATGTTTAGTTGTATTGGGAATAGGAGGAGAAGAGCGGACTGCGAGAGCACAGGGAGAGCATTGAGGAGAGAATAGAGAGAGCATTGATAGCTCAGTTAGAATAGGAAAAGAGAGAAAAAATATGCAAATGTGCGAAATGGTTGTGTGAGTGATATATCACCAATTATTACAATACGACTACAATAGTGTCGACAATACAATTGGCGGTAATGTCCGCCCATTTTCTCGCTGTTTGACATTCACTGTATTTTTGAGCCGAAAAACTGGTCGTAAAACACATTCAAATAGTATTTGACTACTGTTTTCGAGAACGAATAGCACGTATATTGTTAAGTACGGGCACGACATGTTGGGCACAGCACCGGCATATGCCGCTGACATACAACTTAATCCCATTTCTCTGTGTGAAAGGTTAATCCAATTGAGTCATCATTCGCTACAATATATACTTTTCGAGTGACTACTAGTGCCAGAATCTATTGCTCGGGTATGTGTGTATGCGCTCAGCACTGGATTAACGTCTCGGAGACACTTGTCAAACCACTTTCGTAGCTCCAGTGCCTCTCCTCTCCATTCTTCGCACACTTTTCGAGTTTTATCGGTTCTAAACAAACCTTCGAATCAATGATCAAAAATAATGACAATAATCTCGACTTTTTCTAAAACTTATTTAAACTTTATTTTCAATTCAAACTATTTTTTTGTATTCATTTGTGTCTCAAGTGATGAAACACTTGAGAATCTGAATGAATGAAAAACAGTTGACTTTATCTATAATATAGTAATACATTCCATTGCAAACTCATTCCCAATCTATACTATCAGTTAATTATATGATTGCGTGACTCAAACCTAACTATCATTTCGAATACGACTATATTTAAGCAAAAATATTTTAAAATATATTTTAAGCAAAATTTTTCCTTAAATACAAAATTACAAAAAGTAATCAAAATTATTAAAACAAATAAATTGAAAAAAATACTATAAATCAATAATTTAAAAAGTTTTAATTATTTAATAAGAATTTTACTATTTTTAAGCAAAAATATATTGAAATAAATTAATAATAATAAAATTTCTTAAATACAAAATCACAAAAACTCATTAAAAATATTAAAACAAACAAATAAATAGCGAAAAACTTACTATAAATGAGTGATTTTAAAAGTTTTGATTAAATTATATGGATTTTAGTGTTAAGTAGTATAGAATAGTTTGACCTCTGAATGAATGCTGACTTTTTCAATAACTTTACGATTCTATAGATTTCGGTATCGTTTCAAATATCGTTTAACAACAATACTCTGATATTAATTGTGAAAATATGAATATAAAAGCGCGTCAATGGTGTGACAACTAAACAACTATTGTAAGGCCGAGCTATGCCTTATTGGTAGCGCCAATGCAATACACATTTCGCCTCATTCTCTCGTCTCAGCCAACGCTCAATGACTTCTCACTCTAACAGTTCGGCTCAAAAACCAGACAAAACACAGAGAAAAGCGAATAGAGAAGAGAGTATGGATTGAATGGTTAGGAATAAGTAGCAGAAAAAGAGATTTTTGTGTTAGAGCACCGGCACAAGAAAATATTGTCACCAATGCTATTATGAGATATGCCTTTTCAACAATAAAAAATTCTTATTCTCTTTCTTTTCTATGCCTTTCAATACAACACTAAGTTTTTGCTGCGAATCGAGAGTTGAAGAGCAAAAATATTTTTCTAGAAATCTATGTTTTTTGGCTAAAAATAAAATACAAAAAATTCTTAACATAAAAATGTCTTCAAATCTCAAAATATATATTAATTTTTTTACTCCAAACGAATACTTCCACTAGAATTCAGCGGAAAATTGAGCCATAATTTCGTATTCGTGTAGAAAATAATTTGTAATTAGTTTTGATATAAAAATAAATTTATGTTTTAATAAACAGAAAAACGTATATAAAAAATGTGGCCAACACTGCATTTGCGAGACACGAGACAGGAATTCATAAATTGAGTGAAAATAGTCTAATGAAATCAAATGGTGTGGTTGTGGTTCGGGTATTAGCATAGAAGTGAGAGAAGTCGGCGGATCTGTTGGCATAGGCTGTGCCACCGATTGCATTGCGGAGCAAATCTCGTGTGTCTCACAAATTGGCTTAACTATCAATTCTCGTGGTGTTCGCCAACAGCTAATTCACTCACAGACTAACTGTGCGCTGGAATACATGTTAAGAGTTAGACTAACTGTGCTGTACAGATCAACAACACACGAATTCAACAAATTTTAAGCTAGAGCATCTGATAAATTGAGCGTTTTGTTACTTTTTAAACATGCCAGTTGTGATAATAAATTACTTTTAAAAAATTTATTATTAATAATTTTAAACTTTTATTATTAAAAAAATAACTGAAATTTTTACTAAAGTTTTATAAAATTATGCATTAGATAAAATAAATTAAGATTAAATAATTTAATTATAATTAATCAAGTTCATATTTCTAAAATTTGATTAATTTGGGTATAAGTTGAGAAAATGAGTAAATTTGTACTCGAACATCATTGATTAATCAGCAGACCTGTCGGAAAGCTAGTCAATAGTAATGTTGTGAAACTTTTAGGCTTTACTCGTTAATAGATGTGTTGGCATACAAATTGAGAGCACAGTTAACGGTGAGCTCTCTCACACACAATCGCAAACAAGCGCTTATTCACTCAATTTGCTGTGCAGTCAAACATTGCCAAAACTATTCATTGAATACTCAAATAAAGCCACAAATGTTGCGCTAATATATTGATGAGTCTTCTGACTTGACTACTACTCACTCATATCATGATAACACTGATAGCAAACTGTATTAAACCCAAACGAATCGCTCGCTTATTAACATTCAATCCAATTGATTGCCAATTCGATGATTGCATTCATCCACACATTCGAGACTCAGCGCTCCTTTTCTATCGGCTTAACCGCACGGCATGCGAGGCATACGAGGCATACAATTCGGATAAATACTTAAATATTCACCACTTTTTTGCTACTCTTTTCTTATTTTATTATTAGATTTACTGAATTCTGTTTCAAGAATTTCTGAATAAAATGTATATAAAATTCTTTTATATATTCGCGAAATACTGTAATGCAGTTCAAAAGTGAGAGAAAAAGCTGCAAAACATTTATTTAATTAAAGTGTGTCTTCGAAAATCAAAATAGTAGTGCTTATCGTAAAACAAAAAATTAGAATTGGTAATATTGAGCTTACACTTACCGAGGGCACATTGTCATTAGTACAACAGCCTTCCGAGAGCAGTCGGTCCCTGATCTCCCAGGCGAAGATCGACGGACACTCGCGCTTGTACTGCGCGATCTTCGACACGACGTCATTGGTGGCCACTCGTGGTTTACTGCCGCCGATAGCGCGCGGACGGATTGATCCCGTCTCGTAATATCGGCCCAATATCTTCGATACACAACCATTTGATACCTTTTTTGAATATAAGAGAATAAATTAGATTTAATTGAGTGTAGAATAAATTTCTCATTCAATTGCATACCTGAAGAATGCGCGATATATCGCACGGTCGGGCACCGCTATGTGCAAGCTCGACGATTTTTTGCCTGGTTGAATCCGGCAATGGACGACCGTTTACATACACACCTCCCAATTGGTTTATGCCTGAATGACCTGTGCGTTCGGATTAATAAGAATATATTAATATTTAAATTTTTAACAAATAATTGATTTCCTGATATATGTTAGCATTTTGTTAGACTAAAACTTATTTATAGTTAGAAATAATTGTTAGGGTTAGTGTAGACTAAAAGTAAAATTGTGTTTTCATATGATTTGTTGGGGAAAGTGTGGGAAAGTGGACACAATTTGTTCGTATCTTTAGCTCAGTTTCTACTGTATATGTACTGGTATTTAGCGAATGGCTATATAATAGTTGTAAAACTTATTGTAGAGCACCGTTCGATTGTAAAGACAGCAACAATACTTGACTACACAGTCAGCTCTGGTATGGTCTGGTATGGTATGAGAGCAGTGATCGTATGAGTGCATCGAATGCATCGAATTCGTGGCTCAAAGGCATACAGAGTATAGAGTAGAGAGTCTAGAGTTGTCGGCATTCGCGCGGAATTAACTGTAAATGCGTTCAAATGTGTGGATATGTGTCGATACGTGTGATTAACAATGAGTTAACACTTTTTGAGTTAACAATACTTTTGTTATTGTTTTGATAGACATTTGATGGCAAATAATGTGCGGATGAGTTGATCACCTGTTAGTGTTCTCTTTAGGGGATCATTACATCAACTAGATGACTGGCCTGCCTGGCCTCCCCGCTCTTTCCCCGACCTCTAATGCACTTTATCTCATGTCTTGTGCACTGCCTTTGATCTTATGATAGCATTTGAATCATTGATAACATTTGTCCGATAGCTCTGATGTGATGTCATATTAGTTGTAGTGTTTGGACTGACTATTGTGTTCGCATCAAACAGACAGTTCCCTCGACTACAGTCTGACTACAATCGACTACAATATAGCCCAACATTCTGTTCAATACAATTCATTCCGATTCCTCTCAACGCCATTCTCTTACATGCAATGGATGTGTGTTTTCCCTCTTATCGCCATTTGTTCTTCACTCGCATTGTGCGCTCATAGACCACATGCATATCCCAGAGCACAGCCATTCAGATGTCACTCAAAACTCGCGATTTTGTTGTATTTCGTATCAATTTTTCTCTCATTCTCTCACTGACTCTGACTCGCATTCTATTAGCATCTC
>JAQIYC010000439.1:0-13932 GCA_034699545.1 Porobelba spinosa
CTTGACGAGATAAATTGGGATTATCCTTAATTACCATTTCGTCATTATAAAACATTTGGGCTTGTAAATATGATTTTCGTCCATATTCAGTAGATCCTAAAATAGTTTCAAAATATGCTCTATACGGATATGTTTGCAGTGCCGTTGTTGTTTGAGTATCTCCAATTGCAAGGTCGATTTGATTCCACAAAGAATGCAACAAATTATTAACAACGGATAATTTGTTCCAATCAGCTGCGGTAACAGAAGTATTATCTGTTTTACTCAACATAACTTTAAATCTTACATAAAGTGTTGTTTCTTTTAATTTTACATATTCGTTAATTGCGTTATTAATCACAAATTCAATGTGACCACCAGTATTAAGTTGTGCTAAAGGTCTAATTTCTTCAATATATGTTGATTCAATTGATTGTTGAACAGGAGATTTTGAATAAAAATCAAGTTCAGGAAGAGCCGTAACTGGTGAATTTTCACTAACTAATGACATATTTAATTAAAAATAGACGAAATTAACTTTGAATGTTTTCTTGAACGTTTACGTCTTTGTCTAGTAGTTTTCTTTACAGCTTTTCGTTTGGGCAAAATTTTACTTTTTTTACTTCTTCTTCTTCTTCTTTTTTTCCTTTACCAGTTTGCGCAAATTTCATTGCTCGCTCACCTGCATCTGACGCAATGTTTCTTGCTGTAGCATTTGCTCTTGTTTTAAGTGAATCCATAAATTTTTCTCCACCAATCGTATCAGTAGCAACCTCTACACCAGTTGTTAAAGCTTTCTTTCCAAAATATTTTAACAAAGGTAATATAGCACTTTTAAATATATTTCCAAAAAACCCCGCCCCTTTTTGAAATCTAGCACCTTGAAATCCAGTTATTCCAGATCCAGCTTGATTAACGTAATAATTCGTATATGGATTTGAAGACATTTTGTTGTTTTTTTCTAAAATGTAAAGTCAAAGCTGTTCTCCCGAATGCAAATTCTAAACTATTGTCTGTATCGTCTTTTATATCAATTTCAATATTGTCAAATTCATATGAAACCAAAGGATAATATTGAGGTTGTGGATAATTTATTTCAATTGTATCACCAAATTTTTTATTATTAGGTATTTCTACACGTCTTATTAACGGCGCTTCGTAATTACCAACTAAGACTGGTTTAATTAAAGAGCAATAAACGTACAACGAATGAATTGACCCATGAAGCGTAACTTCTTTAAAACCTTCAACATATAATTTTGTTTCATAATTAGTAGCGCCATCTACTTTTTCTGGAGTATCAGATAAATATTCCGTCATTTTATTTATAACTTTTATATGATTATCTCTTACTAATTTTAATGTTTCCATTTGTTCAAGTTGTTCTTCAATATCTGATACATCTTTGCCTTCCCCTTTTCTTCTCTTTTTAGATCTTTTTAAAAAATCAATTTTTTGTTCCATATTATTAAATGGGTTGGGATCATTTTTAAGTTCTTCATCACTTATTTTTGGTAAAGTTTGGTTAGTAATATCTGAACTAATTGCTTCGGGAGAAATAGTTATATTTTTAGTACTGTTATCAATTAGATTAGGATTTGATTCAAGAATTACAATTGGGGCAAATTTTTCAACATATGGATATTGTCTATTTTGAGAATCTGTTAATCCAAGTAATTGAGCTAAATACTCAGAAAATATAGGATAAAGATATGGAGATTTAGTATTTAATTTTTCACCTAATCTAATTTTTATTTTGTTGGCTTGTTTATTATAAATTAATTTTGGAGAATAAGCAATTCTATTTGCATTTTTTTCTTCAAAATCTAAATAAATTTTATTTATCGAATTAACGATTTCATCAACAGTTTCGTAATTACCCGCAGGCAAATTTTCTTCTAATTCAAAAACATTTAACGCTTTATCAACTAATTTTATATGTTGATCTTTCATAATATTATACCAACTTTTTGTATAAGATATATCGGTAAGTCCAACTTCCCAATCTTCAGACAAATTAATTTTTCTATTTAATCTTGTAATATAATTTGAAATTGTATTTCCTACTTCTTGCGGACTTGTCGGTATAGTATTACTTGGAAGATGTAAATAAAAATTGTCTGTTTCCATTTTTATAATTAAAATTAAACAAAAAAAACTTAATAATACACAACAAACGAATAAAATTTTACTTTTTTTCTTCAACAATTGAAGCTTTAATTTTTGGATTTGGTAAAACATATCCAATTGAACTGCTCAACAGCGCTGTCCACATATTTGTATCGCCTTTTTCAATTGTTAAATTATATATACTTGTTGAAACTACTAATAAAATTATAAGCATTTGAAATACAAATAATATTAAACTTGAATATTCGTTTACAAGTCTTTGAGTTGATCTAAGGGAATCCATTGATTGAATTTTTCCGGGTATCCTTTCCATTTAACAAATATTTGTTTTTGTTTATTTACAATTCTTTGTTTAATTATTTTTTCTACTAACCAAAGCGTGTTTTTGTTAACTGTTACTTTTTGTAATTCTTCTGGATAAAATCGGCGTTTTAACCTTTCACCATCAATTTCTACACTATACTGAGGTTTATTTAATTTGTTATATATTTTATCAATTTTATATACCATATCCGTCCACATTGGATAATATGATTTTTCTAATGAACTAATATCGTATTTTTGTCTTACTTTATCGCCAATTTTGAATTTATGTTTATATTTAGAATTTTTTATTAATTCAAGTAAATTTGGTACTTTATACATTGTTTCAAATACAATCGGTTCATCTTCGTAATCAACATCAATTGAAGCCATTTTAATAGTTCGATGTATTGAATTATTATATCCATCTACAATATTTTGCAATTTGTCCACATATTTTCTTGTTCCTTTATGTGTAAAATATCTAAATAATTTTCCTTTCAATGTTCTATTAACTCTTTCTACAATCGCACATTTTACCGTTTTATTTTGAGTTGTAAAATATGTAACTTTATTTTTATTGCAAAAAGCACGAAATAATTTATTATCAAATTCACCCCCTTTATCTGAACGTATTTTTTGTGGTTTTCGAATTTTAAATAATTTATTAAAACAATTAATTATTTCAATTGCAGTCTTTGATTTGATTGGAATTGAAAATAAAAATTTTGAAAAACAATCAATAACGTTTAGAATATAATTATATCCATTGTTTTCTTTTGATAAATGTCTTAAATCTACTAAATCACATTCCCATTGTTCATCAATTTGCAAAACATAAATTTTGTTTCTAAAAAAATGTTTTCTTGCAGGTTTATGTAAAGTATAAACATTTTGTTTTGTTAACCATTTTTTAACAAAATCAAATGATATATTATTATTTTCAAGCTTTGCGTAATCAAAAAGTTTTCTAACACTACCAAAGCTTGCTGGATGTTTTGGATTATAATATATACGTTTTAAAATGGTTTCCATAATTAGAAGCTTTTGTCATCATCATCAGCATTAAAGGGAATAGACCACAAATTTTCTTCGGCTTCTTTATCTTTAATTTCTTTATAATTATTAATTTTATTTTTATTCGTTTGGTTGTTAATAATTATTTTTTTATTTGGACTTTCTAACAGATGTTCTTCAAAACTTGGGGGATGTTTTCGTTTTCGTTTTATTAATTTATTATTATTATTATTATTAGTTTTATAATCATTAGGTATTGTTGTTTTTAAATTAATTAAACTCTGTTTTACCATATCATTAATAATCAAATCAGGATCAATTTTAGCTTTATATAATTGATTAATTAAATCGGGCATACCTTTCACATTTTTAACTTTTGTTTGAGTTATATTTAACAATTTTGGTAAATTACTATTTATATTAAATGAACCATCATTTTTTCGTATTTGTAAATTATCATTGAATGCATTAATAGAAGCTAATTTTAATGAAATTTTAATAAGTCTAGTTGTTTTATCAATTAATTTATTATTAGTATTATTATTATTTATTTTAATTTTTTTATTATTTATTAAATCCTTGTCATAATTTTCAATATTTTGATTATTTTGCTCTAGATCATACGGCAACACCACCATTGGACGCACAGTAGACATTATTTATTAAATAATGAAGAAATTATTTCAATAGCAAACGGCAATAATGCTAAAATTCCTTTACCTTTTTGATTAAATTTAATTTGACGTTGTTTTGCACTTTTAATATTTTTACAATTGCAAAAGCTTTCTATATCGTTACTATGCGGTCTTAATAAATCGATTTGTTTATTATTATAGTTAACATTTCCTTTTATAGTATTATGAGCAAGTTCTTGAAACGCGTTAAAAATAGTTTTATCTCCATTTAAATTTTTCAGAATATTGTTTTGATTGTTTTTTGGAAGTGTTGAAACAATTTTTAAAAAAGGATACGCATTTCTTAACGAATTTGAAACTAGTTTTGTTTTATTTAATTTTTTTAAATATAAATTACTTTTTATAATGTCTGGTTTATTAGATTTAATAATTTTAATATTTTTTACCACACGTTTAATTTTCATTTTTACAATTTATAATAAATTGGAGCAAAACTATGTTTTTTTTGTAATTCAATAGGTAATTCTTCTTTAAATATTCTTGTCCTTAATCGATAATCTTCTTTTGATTGCGGATGTAAATCAAATACTAAATAACCAAAAGGTCAATCTGTCGCCAATTTAAATATTTGGGTAATTTCTTTTGATTTATTTGGAAATATTTGACGACCTAATATACTAATTTGTTGAGTTATTCGGGTTCCTTTTAAAACAATTATATAATGAGAATTTAAACTAATTGTACGCATTTGTTTATTTTGATTAAATAAATTTTGAACTATAAATATAACGCTAATATTCATATGGTGAGATGTTTTAGTAAATAAATCTCTAATTTCATCAGTTATATTATCCATTAAGTCATCAATAACTATTAAATTTGGTTTAAATTGATTAATATCTTCTAAGTTTGGAGTTCCTTTATAATATTGTATTTCAACATTATCAATTGATTTATTATATAAATTTTGCATTTGACCATAACACCATAATACTTTTAATTTTTTTAAATCCATATCAAATAAAGTTCTCCAATTTTTCAATAGTTTTCTAACTAAAACAGTTTTACCAGACGAAGTCATTCCAGCAACAATAAATGTAGATGGAAATTTAAATTTAAAATCATTTAAATTACAATTCATTTTTATAATAAAAATTTTATTTAATTATATAAGATACATATAATAATTGTAATTGTTAATAATAAAACAAAAATTATATAGTAATATATTGTTACAATATTGTATAATGTTACAAATATATTAAAGTAATTTAGCATTTACACATGCCTTTATAGTATTATTGCATTCAGGACAACCTTGAAATTTTAAAGCACATTTTGAGCATGTGATCAAATGTCCACAAGGTAAATATACGATCGAAATTTGATCATTTTTACAAAATTTACAAATATAATGATAAGGAAACAAAGATGCATCTTTAATATTATATGCATTCGTTTTTTCAATAGCTTCTTCAAGTGTAACGTAAAACATTTTTTTTTCTTGATATTGTTGAAAGAGAGCATTTCTGATTAATGAAAATGGAAACCCCATTCGAAACAATTCTTGAATTATTTCAGTTTTC
The DNA here is from genome assembly GCA_034699545.1 of Porobelba spinosa. NCBI lineage: Eukaryota > Metazoa > Arthropoda > Arachnida > Sarcoptiformes > Damaeidae > Porobelba > Porobelba spinosa. Next base: position 5,651 of record JAQIYC010000439.1, read on the forward strand.
GACCAAATTTCAACAACTTTGGCAATTTCTGGAGTAAATTGTTTTTTATATTTATTAACAATTGCTTCATTTATTTGAATATAGCAACAATTCTTTGAAAAATTTGCGTGTTCAACCCAAGGATTATCTTCCAATTTCCAATCAGTCAATATTAATCCACAACTAAAACAACAAGATAATTGTTTTTCTGTATCGTAAGCAAAAAATCCTGCATCCGACAAGTCAAACTTTGAAACTGGGCAATTTTGATGCCAATAATAATCTTTATAACTATCAATTCTAGACTTTAACAAACTATATTTTAAATATTTAGCTTCACTTATCTTAAAAACTTTATATTCAGATAAATAATGCTCAACTGAATATTTTTCGCATGTATCCATCACAACAAATAAATTAAAACTGAGCAATTTATATACAATTTTGTAGTTTTATTGATTTTTTTTGGTGCGCACTGCGCATATTTACATTATGTACAAAAATGTAGCGCCGCCTACAATTATTGTTATCAATTACATATAAAAGTATATTTTAAGTAAAAAATATTTGAGTTTTTTTAGTTATAAATGCACGACACGTTGGACAAGTTTTAATGTTTAAATTTTCACAACATTCAGAACAAATTAAATGTCCGCAATTAAATGCTATATTGGTTTCATTTAATAAACATATATTACATTGTAATTGTTTAATTTCTGTTTTAAATGTTACAATTGGTCTTTTAATCATCGGAATATTTTGAACAATAACACGGTCTTGTAAAAACATACATTTTGAAGATACAATTTCGTGTATTCTATTAATATCTACTCCATTTGATACATTTCCAATAATTACTCTACAAAATGCGCATTGAATAGTTGAGTTTAATAAGGTAAAAAAGAAACCATTTTCAGCTAAATATTCAGCTAAATTTTGATTAAAGACAAATGGGTAATTTTTTTGGTTGAAAGTTTGAAATCTTCTTTCTTCTGAACGCATGGTGAGAAAAAATGATTCTAAATACATTACGCGATTAGAATCTGGAATACTTGGAATAAACATTGGAAGATGAAGAATACCAAAATACGGCGGGTTTTGCAGAGAACGAATTGGAATTTCTGGTTTGTCTAACGTAAACGTATCCATTACACGAGCTTTGATTGTTGGATCTACTGGTCTTGCAAACCATTTTGGATTATTGTTTTGAGGCATTCCAAGAAATGTTATAAAGTGATAATCAGGACCCCATTGTCGATATCCAATTGACACGTCTAATCCATTTAGAAAAAAACACATTGGTGTAAGTATTCGATGTCGTTGATGAATATCATTGCAATCTTCAAACTTAAAAGTTTGATGGCATGAAAAACAAACAAACGATTTAATTTCTGCATCAGCGTAAAATCCGAGAGATGCAATTTTATATTTATTTTCGTTATTTACACTTAGCATTGAAAACATTCGTACACTTTCGTGCCTAAGCACTTCATGTCGAATGTAGTAAGCACTCATATTTAATAAAAATTTAAATTTAAAATCAAATTATTTATAGCCATAAGGTAACGTTGAATAATCTCTTCTGAGCATGCGTTTGTCATAAACCAATCTAAATTGTTTGGTACCGGTTTTAGTAATTACGTCATTATACTGTGTAGTAATAAAATTTATTTGTGGCACATTTATTGATTTTTTAATAGATTCGTCAATATAACTGTCAATAATAGTTTTCATAGAATTAAAATTTATTAAAGTTTGTGCATTAAAATTTAAAGACAAACCTTTAACTTTAACAAAATATTCATATGTTTTGCTGTTTGGATAATAAACTTCATAACTGTAATTTTTAGGACCACAAGATAAAAACTTTGTAATATAGGCATCCGGTTCTTTAGGTGTTGCTAATTCATCCGTTAATTCGCCTAAATAGATTCCAGTTTGAGGAATTACATCGTTAATTGTTGCGGTAAATATTACAGAATCTGTGTCGTAATACAAACAACGATATTGCAACAAATTTATTAAATTGTAAAGTTCTAATCTTGCATACGCTGTAGTGTAAGCCGCAATTACTACGTTTGATGTATTTGATTCTTCAACAAATTCTGATTTTTTATTATATTTGATTTGAATAGTTTCGTCACCAATTAAATATGCATCATCTATTGTAAGTGTATCATCAGTAAGTAATTGAAAAAATTTTTCAGGAGCAGAAACAAATTCAGTTTTACTCATTTTACTTGAATCTTGTCCAAATTTTCCCCAAAATGAATTAACTGTTAATTTATACGTATTCCTTTTTCCGGGATTTTGTTCAATCATGTTTGGATCCAAAATAATATTTTCTTTTATATAATATTCGTCAATATATTGTTGTTTTTCTTTTTCACTCATGTTTTCTTTTGGCCATCCAGAAGCTTCAACTTTTCCTTTAATACAAGTATTAATAAAATCATCAAATAAACCTTTTGAATTTTTAGTTAATTGCATGGAATTTTCAAAATGCCAAACTTCGTGTATTTTAAGAACTGTATAACCAAATTTAATAGCTTCTTTTAATTCTGGAGTAACCCAAACTCCAGTCAAAGATCGTTCAATTATTGAATGATTGCAATTATATGAATTTTCTAATGCGCATTGATAACATAATGTAAAATACAATTTTTTATTTATTCGTGTAGGTAATATTGGAAATAGTAAATTTTGAGGTGGTAATATTACACAAAACACAAGCCCTTCATAATTGTCAATTGAAAAATTTAAAAATTCAGTAATTCGCTTTGGGTGACCAATAGGAAATTTTTTAGTTTTACACACAAAAGGGTATAAACTTGTAAAATCATAATAATATATTTTTTCATTATAATCTATTTCGTGAAAAATTTTACTTGCATTGACTCGGCCACCATAAAATGCTTCTCTTGGTTCAAGTACAGGCGTATGTTTGTTAGAATTAAAATTTCTAAGATGATTAATAAAATACATATCAATTTCTTTGCTTGAATTTCGTAATTCTTTTAACTCACATTCCCAAATTTTTGTTATTAAAAAATTTAAATTAATTATTTGATTTTCTCGTTGAATAGTTTTTTCGTATAAATCTTCCATACTTTCTCCTGATATTGGATTTAATTGTTTATATCGATTACTTGGAAAACATCTTTTGCATCCGTGAAACAGACATCCGTAAAATTCAAATATTTCACGGTTTTCCGGAATAAATCCATCGACAAAAAAATTTTGTATTTTATATTCGCGATATATTTTATTTGGTCGTTTTAATTGTATAAAATCTAACCACGCATTTCCAATATATGAGTGTTTTCTTTTATTATCGTAACCATTTCTAGGAATAATACTTATTTGATTAGGTTCTAAAAAAGTAGTTTTATATACTTCCATAACTGCTTGGGGTAAAGTGATCGATCTTGTTAGGCAATCAATTCCAAAATTAGATATCCATGTATCTCTAAATATCATTAACGATTGCATTAATATTAAAACATCTGTGGAACAATATTTTATTATTTCTTTTTGAAAATCAAATTGAGAATTTTTATTTTCTTCATACCATTTCAAAAAAGATTTTCTTTCTTCTAATTTCTTAAAATTTGGTTGATAATATTCAATTTCAGGTAATGTATTTCGAATTTCGTACCAATTTTCCGGTTTATTATATAAGTGTGGAAAGTCGCCTTTGCAAATTTCTTTTAATCCAAACGTTTTAGGCAAATTTTTCAATGGCATAGGTAAAAAACTAAGTGAATCAATAAATTGAAAAAATTTTAAATGCATAGATAAAACTTTAGTTCCTTTTTTAATAATATTTGTTGGATGAAAATTATTATCTAAGCAATATTTAATAATAAATTGTAAATCATAAGCTTTGCTGTTATGGGCAATAACTTTAACTTGTATATTAGATTTTAACTTCATTGCTGTTCTATTATTTTTTAATTTTACACTTAATTCATTAAACAAATATGATAAAAATTTTTCAACTGTTTGATAACCTTCAAATATTTTTTCGTCTGCTGTACAAAACGAACAATATTTTATTATTTTATTTTTTAAATTTTTGTCCCAACAATAATCACACACAACATTAACACAGCACAAATTTGGATGATGAATTTGCTTGTTATAAATTGTAGTTTTTAAAAATGATTCAAAATCATAAAAAACAAATACTTTAGGTATTGAATCTTGTTCTTGTAATTTATATTTATCATTAGGTGACACATAACATTCGTGCGCTGATAACGGAACTATTTTACAACACAAATTACATTTTTTCATACCACAATAATGAATTTTTTCTTTATATAATTTTTTACATTTTTTACAATATTTATAATTATTACAAATATTATTTTTTAAATGGTTATCAAAACATTGTTTGGAAACAAAAAATCGGTTACATTCATAACAATTTTGATTTTTTACTTCGGTGCAAATAGTATCTGAAAAACAATATTTACAAGTAGATTTACATCGATGTCCAGTAACATTCACATAACCTTTTAAGCACTTTTTGCAATAATAATTACATCTTAAAAAAGCTTTAATTGATAATAAACAATCAGCGTGATTATTAATAATTTGTATATAAATTTGTTTTTCCGAATAGTCACCTTTAAAAATAAAAACTTTTGGTGGCGAAACTGCAATTAATTGATATTTATTTCCAAATGCATTTTGAAATTTTTGAAGACAATCATATGAAAATCCGTCTTTTGTTGGATAAATACCTGCTTTATAACACAAATCAATTGCTGCATTAGTTTGTATTTTTTTGGTATCTTCTCTCATTCGTCTCCAATCGTTCCCACGCAATCCATCGCAATATGCTTTAGATACAACAATTGCTCTTGCCAAACACAATCCGTCACCTTTAACTAACACAACTTTATTAGAATTTTTTCTCCATTGATTAATATTTATAAATGAATTTTTATTTAATGTCCGGCCACCAATATTTGGTACTTTTACTGAAATAACATCTATTTCTAAAAACCCAGATAGTAGAAATTCTTTTTTTGATTGAGAAATAATCGAAATTTTATTTATTATAAGATTTATATCAAAATCACTTTTTTTACGAAAAGGAAAAAAAATTTCGTTATCTAAATATTCGTTTTTAATTGAAATACGAATATAATTGTCATCATCAATACCATCTAACAAATTGGTAAAAATTTCTTCAAAAGTTTTGCCAATTTGTTCAATAATTTTTTCTAAATCAAATATATTATTTTGATTATCGTAACTTAAATGAATAGTTAAATTTTTTCCTACTGTATTAAATTTACGACTTCGAGTTTCAACTTCGTTTACAATTTCTGCGTAAATTAAAAATTGATCCATAGGTTTTTTAAATATTTTTATTTAATATAAATTATAAAAATACAAAAATACAAAAATACAAAATATAAGTAAAAATTATTATATAATTATAATAGAATTTACAATTTAATTCAAAATATTACAAACACAAGTAGTACGTTTTACGGTCTACTCACACACAACAAAATATATTGAAACTAAACTAAACATTACTTTATATACTGGTAAATATATATTAGGCCACATCCATTTCTTCGTTATTGGTTTCTTCAATATCAAGGGGCGGAAACTCTTCAATAACCTGTTCTTCCATAGCTTCATCTTCGTTTGCATGTTCCTCAGGTATATCGATTAAATTATTATTATTTTTTAAATATAAGTTTAATACTTTAGAAATAGTTATTGCCTGTCCATCGCGTATGTCGATATATTGACAAAGTTTTCGAATAATTTGGTTTTTGTCGTTTCTTATTGAGGGTAAAGTAATTTGAGTTTGAGCAATTCTTTCAGGAGCTTGAACGTTGAGCAAATCCATTAATATTTGAAACTTATCCATAAAATTTGCAGTAAAACGTATGTCATTCAACACGGCGTCGAGCATATCGTATTTGTTTGTTAGATCTTTAAAATATTTATTGCAAATTAGATGTTTACCTTTGCCAGTTTTGCAAGCAATGCATTTAGATTTTATCATTAACATTAAAGCACAACCAATAACAGAAATAAACAATTCTGTTGTTATACCTTGCAGTACTTGGCCAGATGCATTTTGATACTTTAACAGAAATTCAAGTTTTTCATAGTTATCAAATAAAATATCTGTTTCGTTTTTTGTTAGCAAAATTCCAAACAGTTTTTCGTTTTCAATCGAAGCAATTGAAATTGATGAATCGCCAATTGAATTGAAAACAAATAATTTTTTTCCAAAATGAATACTCTGAGAAGATTTTGATTTCAAAGAATTTATAAACCACGCAAACTCTGAATTTGTAAATTCAACGCCAATAGCTTTTTGATTTTCAATTTCTACACAAATATTAAGTCGTGTAATAGAATAAAACTGTTTAACATTATTTCGAAAAATGTTACCTTTTTTCAGAACAAGTCGAACGTCTTTTTTGCAATCTTTTGAATTAACTTTTCCGTTAGAAAGATTCAACTCAAACAGTGTGGTTGATTCCATGATTGGAATTAAATCTAAAACAACAAATATTAGCTTTATATATAATATATTATAGGCGGAGCTACATATTTTAACCAATAAACCAATTCCCAATTTATTTATAGAAATAATGTAAATACAGGTTGTGTTTTATTACGTCATTATATAATAATCATATATAGTAAATAATTACGTCATTATAAAGTAATGCATTAGTAACACAAAATACATAATTATATATATATATATAATATAAAATGGATAAAATGTTTATTAATTAATATTAATAATATTATTATAAAAGTAAAAAGTATTATTGTTATTATTAATTAAATTTTCATATCCAGGTAAATCCCAAATAAATGATTCCAAGCATGACGTATCAGCCAATTCTTGTTTACATATTCCGTCACATTCCGGGCCTTGATTTTCGTTAATATTATATTCAAGTTTTGGAGCAAATCGTTGTAATAACTCTTCTGTAGTTGTTCTAAATTTTTCATTTAAATCAATTTTAATTTCTGAAAGAATTGGTACTTTTTCGTAATACAGTTGTTCTGTAAGATTTGAAAACAAATGTAAAATGTGAATTGTAATATTATCAAAAAAATCTTCGTTAGTTGATAAACGTTTATACATTTTCAAATATTTAATTAGTCTATAAATCCAAATAGCCACATTTTTAAGTTCATTATTCCATTCAATGTTTTTCTTCGTAAAATTTGTTTGAGTATCAAATTTAAAAATAACAAATGAAAACTCAACAACTTTTTGATCAAATGTCAAATTGTAAACAAGATTTCGAATGTTGCATTTTACCATATGATTAAACACAGTGCATATTGGAAACACATTTTTGCAAAACACACAAACATGTATATCTGCAACTGAAATATTATTTTTTCTTTTATGGCAATGCATTAAATGATTAAACAATTTGGAAAAATCAAACCACAATAAACAGAAAACACATGCACGTTTTGTTGAAGTAGTATTCACATCACCAAAATAACGAATTGGTCCATAAGTTTTATGTTTAACACCCATTTTTTGCTTTAAGTTCAAACCATTGTTCACGGGTAAATATTAAATTTAAATTAGCAATTCTGGGGTTAAGCATAAAATCTTCATATGTGAGAGCTGGCACAATACTCAGTTTTTTATGTTGAAAATTAGGTAGTTGTGTTATTACAACACGACAAAAATCATCAACCAATAAAAGCGCTGATCTGTGAGTTTTTCGTATAGCCGTCAAGTAAAAATGCTCATAAATACTAAAACAAAAATCATAAAAATATTTTTCTTTAATATTTATAATTGAATCGAAATAATTCACCAAATTTAATATGTAAGCAACAAGAAAGTACTCACAATATTTATTTGCTGATCTATTTAATTCTTTTCGAAGCAAACATTTAGTTAAATGATTTACAGATTTATTTTGTTCAATTTGTTTGTTGCACAATTGGCATAAAACGTAAGGTAACGCATTCATTGCTCTTCATTTATTAACTAAATATTATTTTGCTAGACATGTATTTATATATATATTTTGAATTTTTTCGATTCTGCGCAATATAAATCTTTAAAAATATTTTGCGCAATATAATTTTAATTTTTTAAATAAATTATAACAAATTATAATGCAAATAATGTTTTTATTTATTAATAATTATAATAAAATCCAAATATAATTGTTTTATATCCATTACCATTTTTATAAAAAATAATTAATTTAATACAAATACTATTGTTTTAAACCCATTAACATTTATAATTTAATTCCATTATTATA
>JAQIYC010000440.1:0-13926 GCA_034699545.1 Porobelba spinosa
CCTAAAATTACGTCGATTTTTCGAAAAAATCCACAAAAAAATACACTATTTTTCGGGAAAAAACTCTAAAAATACACTATTTTTCGGAAAAACCCCAAAAAATACACTATTTTTCGGAAAAAACCCAAAAATACACTATTTTTTGAAAAAAAAACCTAAAAAATTTGCCGGCCGCCGAAGGCGGCCGGATTTTTCTAGGGGGGGGGGTCCTATTTTCGGACAAAATGAGAGGGGGGGTTAGAGCCAAAATTTTCAGGAGAGGGGGGCCCAGAGGTCCGACCCCCCCCCTTGGCCAACCCTGACTAAAACTAAGTTATTCAATTTACAACTACTGTACATGTACAATTTACAAGGCACTTAATTTGTACTGTAACAATAAATTTTACTTTATTAATAAATTGTCCTGTCTAAATTACAAAACGACACAGTATTAGTGTATAACATAAATAAGCAAAAATAAAAATTTATTAATTAGGTCTAGAGTGCAATCTCATCTTGACTATTTTTTAAATTAAACTGAGAAAGTAACTTGTTTGAGATTCTTGCAAGTAACTGTTGAGAATATTAATACCTTGAACTCAAAAATAGAATGAGATTTGCAGTAAAATTCTGCATGTTGTAAAAATAATATGAATTTAGAATATAAAATTAGGTAAAAATGTTTATTAATGGTCGAGTTGAGATTCTTGAATTGAGAACAATGTCAACCAAAATAAAATGAACAGAGCCACCAGTGAGGATCGAACTCACGACCCCTGGTTTACAAGACCAGTGCTCTATCCACTGAGCTATGGTGGCAGACATTAAGGCCAAACCAAAATATGCTAAATGTTTGCTTCACAACAATCATACCATATGTTAAACAGTGTTTGTCTATATAAGTGGTGACGAGATTGGACTCAAATGCCGTTAAACTCAATGACACAAAGTTTGCTATTTTTGTAGACATTTATACCATAAGTGAGAAACTGTAAACTGATTTGGGTTTGAAGTAAAACATAAATATTTACATTCAATCGGTTTAACACTTTTGAGTCAATCGTTGACAACAATTCACATCAAATCCAATGACATTCCAACACATATTGATCTGAATTAGTGGTCAATTAAGATCCAAATGGCATACAACCAGTCGGACGACGAGGACGAGTCGGTAGTGTTGGGAACGCCGTTCGCGCCGTTGGAGGAGAACGAGTCGGTCAGTAAGAAACCCGAATTGGATTTGACGGTTCGGGACGCCCAGGGGCGCCGCCGCTTCCATGGCGCCTTCACCGGTGGCTTTTCTGCCGGACACTACATGACTGTCGGCACTGAAGAGGGATTCACTCCTCGACAGTACGTCTCGAATCGCGCGGAAAAATGGGATCAAACGCTCGTTCAGAGGAAACCCGAAGACTTCATGGACTCCGAAGATTTGGGTGTCTTTGGAATCGCTCCCAAACGGATCACCACTAAAGAGAAGTTTGTGGAACAGGAGTTCGCAGGTCTGGCCTTCGATACAACCGTTTCTTTGTTTATATCTTTGAAATTATTTCAATAAATTGTTTCTTCGATTCAATAGGTTTTCGCAAAACTGATTCACTGATTGATGTCTTGAAGTCTGTAATCAAACCAACCGTTGAGTCAATTGGTCTTAAATTATATAAACGAATGAAACTTAAGGCCAGAAATGACAACAAATATAATGAACTGAAAGTGTATTCGTGTGAAGAGTCGGCAAATATCGCCGAAAGGAATAACATTTCGATTGCTTTATATAAACCAAAGTCTGATTTCCACGGAATTGGTTATAAAGCTATCGCTGATTCCAACGATTCGAATCAATCCAAGTCTTCGGCCGGAGTTTCGGCTGTTTTTAAAAGCGGTCGAAAACTGAAGATTTCTGGCGAAGCGTTCGGTTACGGCGTTCTCGACGAAGACAATGAAGAGGACGCTGTTGTCTACCAGAAGGACGACTTGTCTCAGTATGACTTCGAAATAGGTTTACTCCGACCACAGCTGAAGGACAAGAGTAAAGACAAACACAAAGCCATTGATGTATTGAGAAGTGATGTCATCGAAGGTTTCGTTAAGTGTTCGACAAAAATAAATTTAATGCAAATAATTAGCAAAAAATATCCGATTCCTGTACTGCCTCTCAATTGGAAACACAAATTGGATGAAAACAAACCCAAGAAGTCTCGTTGGGATCAAACAAAAGGTGGACAACAGAGCACTGATAGTGTTTCTACAGAAGAGAAAGCTCCGGCAAAACCTCCGGTTCTGAACGCGAATATAAGAGCAATACTATTGGGCGAAGAAGTGGTTCACAGACAGGGGATAAAGAAGACTGAAATTGATGGCAAATCTTTGGATTCAAATACAGTTTCTTCGGTTAAAAGTAAAGATAAGGAAAGTGTGAATCAGAAGAAAAATGACTGGAATTTAAACAAACCTTTGTCTGGTTTTTGGGCCAATAAGTTCACGCGAAGTAGTGAAGGCATTGAAGAGCCAGTGTCTGGAGGTTTGACTGAATTTAAGACTAATCTAAAGGTTGTGAACGAAAACGCGGAAAACGAAAACGAAAAGAAGGATTGGACGGAACGGACGACTTATGAATGGCATCCGCACAGCCTTTTGTGTAAACGCTTTAATATTCCGAATCCGTTCCCACAATACGCCGACTTCGTGGGTGTCGTCACTGTTGGCAAATCAGACGTAAGGAACAGAACGTCTCAAATAAGTGCTAAAAAAGTCAAACAAAACATATTTGAAGGTCTGTTCGAACAAAAGGTTTTGTCGAAACCAAATGATGTGATCAATGAAACCGAATCTGTTGTCGAAACTAATGTGAAAAGCGTTGAAAATAGTGTTAAGACTAACGATAAGAATGAGAATAATGAAGAAGAAAGCGATGAAACGACTCGACCGGAAATGGATTTATTTAAAGCCATATTTGCTTCGGACGAAGAAAGTGATGGCGAAGACAGTGAACCCAACGCTAAGACTGATTCGAATACTAATAATTTGGAAAACGATTTGAAATCAAATGAAGAAAAAACTGTTAATGAGTTGAAATCGAGTGAATTGAGTGGAACTAAAATGAGTGGCATTTTTGCGAATATAGATTTCGATCAATTGAACAGAAATTTTACTCCAGTTCTCAAGTCTAGCGAAATGGAAGTACCGGTTGTGCCGAAAGAACCCGAAGTTATTAATAAAGTAGTCGAACAAAGTGTAGAACAAATGAAACCAAACGATGACTTCTACGGTCCGGCACTTCCACCCAATGCTAGTCTTTTGTTTAATAGTAATTCGAATTCAAATATAAGTCAAATAAACAGCAAATCATCGAAAAGGAAGAAAAAAGAGAAAAAACATAAGAAACAGAAAAAAGAGAAATCGATGCATAAGAAGCATAAGCGGCACCGGAAGGCATCTACTTCTTCGTCTTCTTCATCAGATGTCGATTCGAAAATTTTAAATATTTTTAGAAGCGCTCGAAAATAGATTAAATCATTTTTAGGTATTTTTGTAACGAATTTATTAAATATTTTTGCATTCGATACGACAGGTGCTGTCTATGAGCGCAACCGACGTAAGTATTTGAGTCTAATTAATGCTTTTTGTGTAAACTCACTATAAATAAGGCGCAGATAATATAAATTACAAATAATTCGATTTAATAAAAGCACTAATTAATTGAAAAAGTGATGAAATGATAATAAGTTTATTTAATCTCTTTTTACTCAGCGATTGATTTTAGTATTTATTTTATGAAAACTCAAATCATTTGGTTTATCAGATTATTTTGTAATTTTTGTAAAATTATATTTAAAATAAAATTATTTAAATTGTTGAAAAGCCGACAGCACTTGATCTTTACAAAAATCATTTTTTAGTTTAATAGTTTGGTTTATATAACAAAATTATACTTTTATTTATAGATTACATAAAATGATTAGTTATTATTTTAATTAATATTTATTTGCAACTAATTATTATTTAATAATGTAGTAATTTTTACAAAAAACTTGTTTAAACTAGTTTATCAAAACATTAATTGCACTAAAATTTAGTGCAGCTCAAATAATTACTAAATTACATAATTATTTCTAACTTATGTAATCTTAAATAATTTAAAATTATTTTTCAAAGTATTTAATTGATTGAATATAACTTAGTTTATAGAATCGATTCATTCAACCCTACCCTTCATTTTTAACTAATCTTCGATTAAATTAAAAATTAACTCGAATTCAATCATACGATTCGATTACACAATAATAAAAACAATTTCTATTTATTTAACTTATTCTCAGTTTCCTTTGGATTGCATCCAATGGCCTGTTGTTAGGCATACAGTTTAGACTAATTATTGATTAAATGCGATAACAATTGGCTTAAAAAGCGTATAATTGATAAACATATTTAATCAAAGTTATCAGAATTTAGTGTTTTTGGTTGTTTTGTCAATATTTGTTTGTGCCTAAGCCTAACGTCTGTTACTGCTGTACAATCTCTCAGTCGATATGCAGTCTATATCTAATTCTTTCCTTTTTTTATCAAGTGATTCGACACAAATCTTTAATTTACAGTCGAATCTCAGTAAATATAATTAATTACAAACATATGATTTTGTATTATCAAACGGTTTTAGATTTTAGATTTCATCTTCAATTAGATTCGTCATTAAATATAATTACTCAATAAGAAGTGATTTCAATGATTTGCCAATATTTGAGACAAGAATTTGCTTAAAGGCATAAAGAGTGCAGAGAGAGTGCATCGGAGGTACGTTTAATCTATAAATTATTGATAAATTCCTTTTCCAAAGTCACGATAAAGAGAATTGAAATTTGAAACAAAAAAATTCTTCTCTGACGTCAGCTTTGCATTAATATTCGGCTCAAAAGCGTTTAAATCGCGCACTAAAACAGTTGTCGACTTAGTATTGATTTGAGCACTAGTTTGGATGGTTTGGATGCTTACGAGGTTTGCGCACAACTCTCGCTTCAACTTCGCTTCAACTTCACAGCTATTTATAAATATATATATTTTTGAGTAATTTTTACGATAAGAATGTCATCGAACGGAGTCTCCGATATTGTCTCAAATGGACATAACCTAACGAATGGTTTTTCCAATGGCGTCACTAATGGCCAAAACGAATTTAATGGTCAGAATGGGTACATAAAAGCGTCTAAACCGAGTGGAGGACACTTCGCGACCCGAGCTATCCATGCGGGGCAAGACTCGTCGCAGTGGACGTCACGCGCAGTCGTTCCTCCCATCTCTATGGCCACTACATTCGAGCAATACTCGCCCGCAAACCACGCCGTAAGTTATCTCAAGTTATTTCCAGTTATATCTAATGCAATTGGGCTTTGGATTTCGAAATAGTTTAGAAAGGAATACAATTATTGTATTTCATAGACTATTATCTACATCTATTGTATTGTAAATTATTATCTATTAATTTATAGAATGTGTAGAATAGATGAGTTACAGAATCAGCTTTAAGTGCACAACACTTATGCTCTCTCTAACCCCTATTGATCATCACATGTGTAGTTGTATAACATCTTTAGACATGTGTTAACATAATAAACGGATCATATGGTGATTGACGTAACAGTTCCTCTTTTCTCATATAGTATTATATTATTCAACTTTATTCCGATTGCAATACTTTATTAGAGTTACATAATGTCATACTATATCCAGAGCCGGAACTTTAAAACAACACAATTTTTGTCTTTATTTCTTTGAAAATGTTTTAATATATTCCGGAATTCATATTCAAACGAATTTATTTTTTTAATGACAATTAAATTAATAATACTTTTAATACACAAAAATTGAGTTATGGAATGATTTATTATTTAGAAATTCACATATTTTGCAATCAAATTGATAATTTTCTTCAGGGTTAGCCAATGGGGGTTCCAGGTCCGCAACTCCATGATGAAAAATTTGGTCTTTTACCCCCTCTAGGATTTTGCTATAATATAAGACCCCTCTTTGTAAAAATGGGGTTAATTTACTATTCGGAACTGTCTCATATTAAAGCTAAATCCGGTTTAAATTTAGTTAAAATAGATCAATTTAGTTTTAATTTAATATAAATTTGGTTAAATCGGATTTAATTCTCGTTTTCGTGAACAAAATGGCGTTTTGGAGCGCAAATTTTGGCGGGAATCCAGCTTGTTTTTGAGTTAACCCCTAACTAGATTCCCCCTAAGATTTTTAGAAAAAATGAGTCATTTACTCCTATCTAAACCCCCCTGACCTGACTGGCAAACTCAGAGTTAATAATTATATTGTTTTTCGTGTTAAGGAGTTTATGTGAAGTTGATTAGAGTTACAGATCATTACAATTTATATTTGATGTGGTTACAAAAATGCAAATATTGAAAAATTGTCTAATGTGTATTTAAAAATATATTGAGAGGTTAGATCAACTTGAAGTTTTTCTGTAATTAAAATTTCAACTTAACTTCTGGAATTTGGTGAAAGGTAATGATGACCTAAACTGGTGGCAGCTAATGGTTAGCTAATGGTGACAGCTAAAATCTCTGTCCGGATTCACATTTACATTCGGTTCAAAAATAAACATAAATATAAATAAACGTAAATTTATTCTTTCAAATAACTAAAAATCAAAATTAATTTTTGAAATCTACAAAAGACAACAGAATATGGTTTATATAATATTTAATAAAAGTAATGAAAGCAAGAAAAAGTTATTTAAATGCTAATATAGAAGCTAATTGGTTATTTATACTATCTCATGTTTATTTTAAAATAATTCCTATTGACACTGCAATAAAATTTAATTTTTTATTATAAAATTTATTGGAATTTTTAGTAATTTTTAAATTTATAGTTCGGGCCACAAAATTTTTCCGGGCCTGACCGGGCCGTCATTACAAAAATGTCGTGCCTGGCCCACTTTTGGAGGCCGGATTAGGGTCTCTAAAAAGTAGCCCTTCGTAAAAAATTTAAGCCGAAGTAAAACTTTGTATAATTATATGTCTTAATCTAAATTATTTATAAATACATTATACAGTTTGAAATTCTGGTTGAAATTAATTAACTAAATTAAAAATGAATTAATTGCTAAAATTTAGTTAAAATGGCATATGTTTAGTGAAATAAACATTAAAATGGAGGAAATATAAGTCCACATGTATGCTTGATTTTTAATAAGATTTTCAAAAATTTTGCTCAAATTGGCTCAAGCAAGCGCTCCCTATTCTAGACGACCAAATTGACATATTATTAAATAACTTATTTTTTTAATCTCTGTTAAAGTGTTATACTGAAGTGTTAAACGAATTAAGTATATTCAAGAAGTAATTCAAAAACAGATTCTATGCTTTCGAATTATTAAAAATAAAGAATCTGGGTTAGGCTATCATTACAAAACTAATATAAGTTATTATTTAATAGTTTAGTATTGAGTATAATATCGATAGTATAGAGATTATTGACTTTTAAGTTGAGATATAAAATATTAAGTAACTTATCTCAGTTTGTTCAAAATTTATCTTAATTTATATTAAAGTAAAAAAATAAGCCAAAATATCTTAAATTAATTTGATACGCTTATTTTGCGTGTCTGTAGAATATTGTACATAAAAAATTAAAAACTTTAATTTAATATGTTAAAATAAGATTAATTATATTTTTTAATATGATAAAATTTAACTTAATTTAAGTAAAAAAGTACCAAAAATATTAATTAAACAAATTAATAACTTTATTTCTGAGTTTTAAACTTTTTGAATATATGCTGAATAATATTGGATAATTGATTTATTACAATAAAATTATGCAAAATGTAAATCATTTGGAATTTTTTGTTTCAAAGCTAAACTTTTTTCATTTGAATTGATTTATAATGATTAGTGCATTAGTTGTTTACTTGAATTTCTAATTGAATTAATATTTGAATAAAACAGGGCTTCGATTACGGAAGGAGTGGTAACCCAACCCGAAAATGTCTGGAAGAAGCCATAGCTTCGTTAGAAGAGGCAGAATATGGTCAGTAAAACATTTACGACCGAATCGATTATTTAATTTAATAATTGGGTTATTACCGAAAAATAGGTCTTTGCTATTCGTCAGGATTGGCGGCTCAGCTCAATCTGACACACCTTTTAGATACAGGCGATCATATCATTTGTTTTGATGACCTCTACGGCGGAACCAATCGATACTTCCGAACAATTGCCGCCCGATTTGGTCTGGCCTTCGATTTTGTTGATGCAAGAGATCTAAAAAGGTTTTCCGAAACACTGAATAAGAATACAAAACTGGTTTGGATGGAAACGCCAACCAACCCAACCATGAAGTTAGTCGATATCGAAACGATGGCCAAAATCATCAAAAGTCAGGCCCCGAATGCGATCTTTGTGGTCGACAACACTTTTATGAGTTCTTACTTCCAAAAGCCACTACGTCTGGGCGCAGATGTAGTCATGCATTCGCTCACCAAATATATGAATGGTTTGAATCATTATTTTTATTATGCATTTAAGGCTTCAATCAATTTTCAGACCATTTTAGATATTAATTATAAAATTATTTTTATATTTATTTAATTAAATCTAATTGTAATCACAATTTGTATATTCAGGTCACGCGGATGTAGTGATGGGAGCAATCGCTACGAATAAGAAAGACATCTTCGATAAACTTAAATATCTTCAAAACTGTTAGTAATTCTAAAAGTGTTTAAAACTTAAAGCAAGAATTTGCAAGAAAATGCTAATTATCTGAAACTATCGCAGCTATGGGTGCCGTCCCCTCGCCGTTCGACTGCTTTTTGGTAAATCGGGGCCTAAAGACACTGGCGGTGCGAATGGAGCAGCACATGAAAAACGGCTTAGCTGTGGCCAATTTCTTAGAATCGCACCCAATGGTGCGAAAGGTGATTCATCCGGGGCTGAAGAGCCACCCGCAACACGAGCTGGCAGTGCGTCAATGCTCTGGCTTTAGTGGAATGGTTTCGATGATAATAGATGGCGACGGAGAGGTCGCGAATGTGTTTCTCAAAAATCTTAAACTCTTTATATTAGCCGAGAGTTTGGGATCCGTCGAAAGTCTGATCGAAATACCGGCGCTTATGACTCACGCGTCACTGCCGGCGGAAATGAGGGCTAAGTTAGGAATAGACGACTCACTCGTCAGACTGTCGGTGGGCATCGAGTCGACCGAAGATCTGTTGGCAGACTTGGATCAGGCCTTAGCTGTCGCTAAAAAATTCAAAGACTTAAAGTCGTCTTAAAAGAACCACATTTTGTAAACAATGCAAAACTTTGTCTCATATTATAACCCCCGCTCTCTATCCGGTCCTCTCTATCAACAGTGAATTAATCGCGCAGTGACTGCCCCCGCACTAGCTCTTGCATCTCATGCTATCTCATGCTGTGCACATCTATACCCCTGTGCCTACTCTAGCGCTATATTGATAGCAAAGACTGTAACACAAAAGTTGTCACTCTTTTCCTTCTGTCGAAAATAGAGCTTTTCTTCAGAAACACTATTAGACTAAACAACTCAAAAGTAGTTATAGTTTTGTCAGTTAACCCATAGAACAAACAAATCCCTCGCAAAAGGTCAGTGCCTTGAACTCGAGCTCAACCGCTCTCTCCTCCTCCTCTCTCTCTCTCTCTCTCTCTCTCTCCCCTCCCTCTCACTCTCATATGTATCAGAAGACAGTAAATCGTAACTTATATATCTAATCCATACATACATACAGTTATAATCCATAATAGAGTTCGAACTTAGAATGCATTTATATGTTTTGGTCATTCATTTGTCTATTTCAGACTATTCTATAAAACACATAAACATTAACTTTTAGTTAAGGTTTCGAATGGCATAAGATTTGCCGCTTCGGCGCCTCCTAATGGTTAAGCTTAGACTTGGCTCTTGATATTCGATACTCCAAGTGCTCGCTTGGTTCTAATCATGTGCTCAACTTCTTTCTGACAAAATTATGTCGAGTTATTAATTTGATGACTCGAGTGATAGACACTTTGCACCGACACTGTGGCGAGGGTTCACTTCGGGTCACTTCGGGTCACTTCGGGTCAATTGTCTGTTGATTTAAATTTCTTTGCCTTCTCTTCACTAAACACTTAATTAATTCCTTTTCTATGATTTTCAGTCTTTCCACTAAATATATTATTTATAAATAATTTGTTAAAATTATGAATATATTAATGTTTGGGACAAATATTTAAATTTCAATGTTTAAGTAAAAAATCAAATGATTTAAAAGTTGCTTAAATTGCATAAAAAATATTTTGCTTACAAATAGAGGTTGGTTTGGATTTTTGAAAACTTGTTGAAATTGAAAGTTTTATCTAAAATCTTATTTAAATTATAATTGTATTAAATGTTTTAACAATCGGTAATTGTATCAATTATATAAAAAGGTTGAGGGTTTGTTATTATATGAGTTAATTTTGTTTTTGTAAATATAAGAATTTGTTTGCGTAATGAAAATCTCAATTTGAGATTATTATGAAATCCTTAATTAGTCTTAATTTGAGAATTGATTGTTATTCAGATCGACCTCTAATTACTTGTTTTGTTATTAAATTTAAACCATTTGTTTAATTAATTATTAAATTAGTTAATTAATGAATAAACAATTAAAAACAAATACTAAATGCGTTTAAATTATTTCCCAATAAATCAATTCATAATATTTTATAATAATTTATTTATCAATTTTGGAAGCCTTGACAATAGCGTTGACATGATATGACACTTAATGGTGTTTTCATACAGCAAACTGCATATAGAATGAAAAAGTGAGCATGGTCGTCGATGCTTTGCTGCTGTAGTTATTGCAATGTCTTAGTGTTCAAAACGAACCAGTTGCCTTTTGTACGAATTTCGGACATTTCGATCAAATGTTATTCAAGTCATAGCGATATCGAAGTGTTTATCAACAGGTTTTGTGTCTTCTCTTCAATTTAATTCTAATTTAAATTTTAAATACTTAATACTATTAAGTTAATAGCAATGACTTCATTGACTGAAAGACAACTCTCTTCTCCACTCTCTTGACTCAAACGAATTTTGAATATTTGACTCTTTTCTCGAATCAAATGACTGCCGAAGTGTTTTCGATTGGAATTCGCTATTCATATACAATAGGATTTATTGGTTTATATAAAAGTTTAATTATATTAACAAATTAGTGTCGAATTAATTTTAAAATACATTTAAAATTACATTTAAATTTTAAATGAAGAACAAAGTCTTTTTATAACAATATACTCTCTAATGTGAGCCGAGTTCACAATTAGATATAATTGCTTTAATTGTTTGAAGATTTGTTCCATTCAGTAATTTATGAGTTGTATGAGTTGTCCACAGTTTCTATTGGACTCGCATTCTTATCACTACAATGTATTCGTCAAAAGCTCTTCCATTCGATCGCATTGAGTGGCAAATATTTTTTCGCAGATCTCGTTAAAAGAATTCTGCATAAAAAATAAATTTATTTATTTAAAATTTAAATTTATAAATAGTTAAATTAAAATATACCAAGAAAAATAAATCAAAGTTTGTTTTAAATTTTACAGTTTTTATAATATTTAAGAAAAAAAAATTGAATCTATTATAAAATAAAATATTTAAAAACCAAATAATAATAATTTACTGGAAGTAAACGATTTAGAATAATAAAGATATAACTTGTAATTCAGAAGTTTCACCAAATTTTTTGACAACTTTATTGTCAAAATTTGAATTCAAAAATCAAATTTTATTATTTATCATTGAAATGAAACTAATATTTATTATTATATAAGAAAAGGTAATATATTTTTGCGTAAAATCTTTTAAAGTATAGTTAAAATTGAAATTTAAGCCGAATATAAAATGAGACTAATTCGGGTCATAAAGAATTAATAACAATAATCAAATGGTTCTCGTTTTGAAGGATTGGTCGAACGCAGAATTGGCTCAAATCATATTGTTATTGACTTTAGTAAAAGAGTTGCAAATTGTAGAGTCCCTACAATGCAATCCCTAAACACTCTAATCATTTTTGGCTCAAAAAATCTTCTTTTCTTCTCGTTTTCATAACTATGATATCAGCGTTAAGTATGAGTTGTAGTGCTTATGAATATAGACTAAAATACAGTTTTGCACGAATAGACATATAATAAAAATGTCATTACTCACTATTCACTACTCACTAGATGTTTCAATATTAAAATTCAAAATATAAAGTAGAGATTTGACTGTAATTTCCAAACAGAAGTTATACTAAAGGAGTCAAAACTGTTCAAAAGTTATTATTAAAGTAATGGTTGAAAAATATTTGACATTTAAAGTTATGGCAAAAATTATTGTTTGATCGCATAATAAAGCGCTTAACTCATAGACAGAGGTTAACGCATAGCTTATGATTGTGTGGGAGGTTTCGCCCGATTTTGTGGTCTATTATCAATGACTGGATTCTGAGTCAAATCACTTTTGTGATAATTATTAGCATAGGATCTATTGCACACTTTCTGCATTCACGCCCTACTCTTTGCACTTAACTTTTATATTATTTTTTTGTTTACTGCATCAGCATCACCAAGGTTTATCACCAATGTATATTGCATAAGTGAGTTTTGCACAAAATATGTCAAATTTAATACAAAAACGTTATTAAGATATTCTGAGAACCATTAGATAATTCAAATAAACAAATTTATTTAAATGTTATTTCAAATTAATTGTTTGCTTTTTATTGATTATTTAAAATAATTTATTTTATTAAATAAAAATTTAAGAGAAATTAATGAACTAATACTAAAAACAAAACTATCAATGATCGGGATATTTGAGTTGCTCTTAAAATAACTTCTTCGACAGTTCTTCAGTAAATTATTCTTTTGTCTGTCTATAATGGACTCGAGAGCAAACTGAGCTCTTCCTCTTGCGTCCAGTTTTAGATCTCTTTCTTCTCTTTCTGATCCCATTTCTGTCACTTGTGATACCATTTCGTCTATTCCTTCTCTTCCTCTTTAAGACCGAAATTCCATTATATCTCAATCGTCTCCTCTTTCTCTTCCCTCTCTTTCGGCTCTTTTTGTCTAAAATATAAGACTCGAAATGACGTACTTTAAGACAAAATTTCTTTTTCTTTCTTTTCAACCCCGACTCAAAAGTCATCTCATTTTTATTGCTCGAATTATTCGATTTACTTGGATCATTGGAAGAGTTATCTGGTTTGTTTGAACTACCAGAGCTGGAACCTCTCTTTTTCTTCATTTTTAGAGCACAGGCTCTTTAGAGCTTAGATTAACTGAGTTTATAATAATATTTGAATTACATTCGCGATGATTAGATAAATCAATTGTTTAAATATTTTAATTCTCGAGAGAGAATAGAGAGAGAGAGAGAGATACAGAGAGAGAGAGAGAGAGAGAGAGAGAGAGAGAGAGAGAGGTATGCAGAGTTGGCCGGGTGGGGTGGGATTGGACCTTCGACCCAACTTCTTCTGAAAAATTTGGTTTTAATCTTCCTTTCATTTTGTCCGAAAAATACCTATTTTGGCTGACCCTTCCCTTGGCCTCTTCCTATGGTTTTGGCAAAAAATCTTAAGCTGGCACTTTCAACCTTTTCTCTCCTGACGGACCTTGGCCAACCAATAAGGTATAAATTAAAAATTTAATTTATTGTTTAAGTTTAATTAGATTTCGACACAATTACAAGAAATTAAATTTAATTTTTTCATCGGATTTTAAAATGATTTAAACCAAATTAAGTTAAATTATTTAAATTCAAACCATAAAAGTAGTAAAATTAGAACAAATTCTAAGCAAAATATCTTTTCTCTCTTTGAATCATTGTGAAGGGTAAATGACAATTTCTTAATTCTTATTTTTTAACATTTCTAATTAAAAACAAATCTTAAATCAG
>JAQIYC010000441.1:0-13920 GCA_034699545.1 Porobelba spinosa
ATAACATTCAACTTATACTACATATCAATAAACTTAACGCACAAAATGGCTATTAAACCCCAACCCATTGTTATCTTAACAACTGTTTATAAACAAATTAGTTTTATTTCCGTTATAAAATACGTCTAAAAAATAAGTTGTCACTGGTCAGTTTAAGCTAAAATTCAATAGAGGCCCTCAGCTTATTGATAAGTGAAAAAGATTAGCAAGACTTCTAATGTTATACATTAATTTCCTGTCAAGGTGCAATTATATCTAGAATCTAGATACAGTTGCAGTATATTTTAAACAAAATTTTTGCTTTAAAATATCAAATAAAATTAAATATAAAGTTTAAATTAACAAATTTTAATATACTGTATCGGCAAACGATAAAATATAATATGCTTTAAAAACAATTATTACTTTAAAAATCGTTTTTAATTTAATACAACATTTAGGCTAAATATATAATAATTTTAGAGAAAAGACTCATTTAGTAAATAAAATAAATAAAATTATTTTATCTAGCTGCTTTACATTTATTACATTTTAATTTTATAGTTATTTTCATAACACATGAATTAAACAGATTTTCGGCTAAATTATAACAATTTTATTATAAATTGTATTTAACTCTTTGATTAATTGAGCAATTGTATCCAGATATAATTACACAGATATTGAATACCGTAACGGATTATAATTGCAAACATTTAACTCAAGTATACCTAAAGTAAATCAATAATAACATTGACATCAAATATTAAACACATAAATCGATTGTTAGTAAATCAAAAGTTGTTAATAAGAGAACTGCAA
The DNA here is from genome assembly GCA_034699545.1 of Porobelba spinosa. Lineage (NCBI taxonomy): Eukaryota > Metazoa > Arthropoda > Arachnida > Sarcoptiformes > Damaeidae > Porobelba > Porobelba spinosa. The sequence continues at coordinate 802 of JAQIYC010000441.1, forward strand.
TCCAAGTGATGATCAGAACCAAACCAAACGCATTAAGTGATCGGTTTTGCGTTTTGAGCTCTGGATTAGTCCAATGTATTCGAAATCCGAAACAGCGTTTAGGAAACGAACAATTGTTTCTGAATTTGAATTATCAGTTTTGTTTCGTTTCGAACTCTTAGCCAATGATTGGGATTTAGTGTCAAATGTTTTGAATTCCGTAAACCAGTCAAACATATTAATCATGGATTGGCTTTCATTAAATAAAACAAAAAGTTTGTGAAAATCTGTTTCTAATTGTTTGCAATTCATAACTGAATCTAAACTCTTGTTTTTGTTTGAAATAATTGAATAATTGTTTAAATCTTTCTGAATATCATTTCGCGAAACGACAAACAAATGTTGTTTTAATGAAAAGAAATCATCGAAAAACATAACTTTACTCAAAGAACTGGTCAATGGATTTGGCATTTGATTCAATAATTGTTCGATTGAATCAACGGTTGATTTCTTCCATAAATCAAATTTCGATAAAACTTTTGGTTTATTAAACGGATTAATTGTTTCTTTCCATTGCATTCGAGTCTTAAGATTCGAGAGTTTATTCTTAATGTCCGAAACGTCGATCTTCTCGATGAGCACTTGTGGCTCCCATTGGGAGGCGTTTTGTATTTCAATCAAATCGTTTTGACGCGACTTCAAGAGCACAATCAGAGCCAGGCTTTCGATATTCAGCGAACTGTCACTAAAACAGTCTTCGAGTGAAGTCTTCCATTGATTTTGTGTCAATCGATCCAAACATTCAATAATTGGTTCGAAACTAAACGATTGGTTTAAGGCATTCACATAAAGCTCTAATAAATTCATGTTTTTATTGCTTTGATTTAAAAATTTAAGCAAAATTTTTAGAGTAACGACAAATTGATTGTGAATTGCGTTGAATTCTGACATTTCTTTTATAATACTTTTATTCAAGTCTTTGCCATTAAGTGAAGAGTCGAATAATGAGGAATCGGTTAAGACTTTCAGTTCATTTGAATCCATTTTTTTCAAATAAGACTTGAGTTTTGGTTTCGATTGACACAGAAATGACAGTTTGTTTGCGTAAAAGTGTTGAAAAAATGAATACTTAAGGAGATATTGAATGCTTTGCAACGAATAGTCAAACTTTTTAAACATTTTAATCATAAAATCCAATACATTTGGACCCAATTTAAGTGGAAGTGTAGACTCGACCAGCAATTGGTTAATCATTTTGTCAACGACTGGATTGGAGGAAATGGCGCTAAAGTGGTGTATAATCAAGAGATCGGTGGCACAGGAGGGCAACAAGTGCTGCAAACAAGTCGTTTCATTCGATTTACTCACTATTAATATGAATGGAATTGTTTGCATATATTCTTTGATTATTAGAATCAAAGTAGTCATCAATTTGTGGTCAAAGCTCTCAATTTCATCAAAAAAGATGACAATCGGTGGACAAAAGTTGTTTGAATTGGTGTCAATCACAGACTCTTCGTATAACCGAAAAAGAGTGGCAAAAGTCATTCGTTTTGTTTGCTTTTCGTCCAAACCGTTGCTTTCGATCATATCTTCCGTTAGAATCGAATCGAAAAACGTTTTGAAAACTGAAGTAATGTTTTGGGTTTGACTCGAATTGAAGTAAACGACATATGAAGTCAAGTCTTGTATCGTTTCTATCAATTGATCGCAAATTGATTTCTGTTCTGCACTTGAGTTCAGACCTGAAAATATATATTCATTTCATTTAATCGACTTTTATATCAAATATTTATTGCAATTAATTGAGTATTAATTGTACGCAAAAAGTCTTTCTTCAAATCAATTAATTAAAAACAAAATCAAAGTTAAACTTAAGTCAAATTAATACCAATTGATAGCAAAGCCGTCGGAATGAGTCCAGTATTTGCATTGAATTTAGTTTCGAAACACTTTTCTCGCATTTTATTGGTTAAGCAATTGTCGGAAACAAATTTGAACAGCGATTGCATTAGCGGTGAATAGAGAATATCTCTAACTTCAGACACTTGTGAATCAATTTTGTCAAACATTTTCATTAATAACTGTTTGCGCTTTAAATCAAATTCAAAACCATTTCGTTTACTATTGTTCCGATTGTTTGTGCTTTTCGGCGCAAAGTATTGGCAGACATTCGCCACTCTTTCACACATTTCTGTCGCTTTTCCACAACAAATCAATTCAAATCAAAATAAAACTAATTTACTGTTAATTATGAATAATATTTATGATTCACTGATAACTGTAAGACAAACAAAGATGAGATAAAAAGAGCGCAAATGATAAACACAAATGATTTGATGTTTCCAAACACGTGTTTATTAATACATTAATTATGTTCTGAATTTTGCATTATTTCTGATACCTCTCTGTGGAAGTCAATTGTATAAAATTAAAATAATATTTACGTATTATATGTCAGTAATATTTAACATTGAATCATAACATCTGAAGGATAAACAAGTTTAGCAAAGAGTGAATAGAAAGTGAACTTTAAATTGAACTTAAATTCAGACAAAATATGCATTAAATGAGAGCTCAGACAGGATTTGGTGTTAATCGTGAGTCTGTCTGCAGTCGCTTCTGGTAATCGACTTCGACTCCAGCGAACAGTCAGTCCAACAGTCCATCACTGAATGCCAGCATTTAGTGCCATATATTGCAAACATTTGCCATACCTTTGCCATACCTTTGCTCGCAATTGTCTCAACAATCGGCTTAAATAAAGTAAGAATTTTAACTATTTATCAATTTTTTTATTTAATCGGTTTATTGGGTAATTAAAACTCATTTATTGAATATTTACTAATTTGAGTCAATCGACACTTTGTGTTGAAGTGACTTAAAGAGCGATAATTGTCGGAAGAGTTCTTTATTTGATTCTAACCATAATTAAACTGAATGTCAATTTTAATGTAAATATTTAATAAATACTTTATATACAAAGTTAATCTGATTTGACATAACTGTTGTGTTTTAATTGGTTTACACTTTAATATCTAATCAGAATATGACTGAGAGTTATGTCTCGACTCGAGAGTCTTGTCTAAGTCTGCAGTTCTTCAGATCGGAACGAAATATGACTTAAAATAAAATTAAAGTTTGCAAAAACTAATTTATTTAATACTTTTTTGTATTGTATTTCATATAAATTATTAATAATAATGAATTGGCAATTATTAGAATCAACATTAAACGCGTTGTCTTAAAAAGCAAAAAATTGGGGTTTTATTGCTTAGATTTAAGTGAAATAATGAACATTTCTATTAAACTCAAGTAATTAACTGTAATATCAAATCTCAATTATTACGCAATTTTCAAAACAAATCAATCAAATGAATGAAAAGACGAATTGTGTTAAAATACAGTACATATGTAGTTATGATTTGCCCTAAACTTGGTTTTAGGTACTGTATACAGTACTGAATACTGAAAGGAATGCATTAATGCTTTATCAGATGAGCCTTGAATTGGAATTAAGTTTATTTCCAGTCGTCTTACGAAAGGTTCCAAAACAGTCCAACACTGGAAGACTCAAACCTTATGATTGTTATTCAATTGACGACATTCTTAATGTCATTTATCTCTCGTATAATCCATAGAAATAACATTTGGATTACTTTTATTTTAAATATTAATTATTGAATGCAATTGTTAAAATTAGGTAGATAATTGAAATGTAAATTGACCTATCTACATTTTTGATCACATTTGTAGAGGAGTACTGTACTCTTGTTACAACTTATTTATATCGAATTGGGTTTATATTTTAAACAGTAATTGATTGTCATTTAGTCGAATGTTTGTCGTCGTCTAAATATCTAATGCAATGATTTATGTAATTGATTGGAATATTACTGCTATTAGTGTTATATTAATGATTGTAATTAAAGCAAATATAGATAAAAGGATTATTTTCAAGCCTTATATTTGAGTCTTGCTTTTAGGGTAGTTTAGTTTTTGCTGTTTTTTAGTTTAAAAATTGAAGATAAATTATGTTGAATTTGACAAACATAAGGTTTTGAAAAGTACTTGTCATTAAGTACTCATTTAGTTATAAACCTTTGATTTTAGTGCAAATCATGAAATATATAAAAATAAATAATTGGTTTTGAAGACGAGGCTGAGTCTAATGAGCTCACGAACACTAATTTCTATTAATTGATAATAACTTGAAATAAGTAATTAACTTAAAATTAATATAAATAGTGGAAAATATGGCATTTGTTTGAACTAACAATGAATTGATTGAATAAATAGCAAAAATAGTAGTTTTCCGCAAATAATTCCTTTGAAAGAGCAATGATTTGAGAGTTTGTCTCAACTGTTGTAAACAGAATAACAGAATTAATGACATCGAAACATGATATCAAAACACTTTTCGATTTAATCATTTTAAACAAATGTCGTTAACTTTTGTGTTCATTTAAACTTTAATTTATATAAATTATTTAATATTTTAATAAAAAATATCCGATTTTAAAAATCCTAAAATAATAAAAATAAAATAAAATATTGATTTTCATAACGAGTGCTTAGAATTTGAACTTTATTAGTACTTTGAATTTGTTTAACTAAATGTGAATTAATTGAAGTAGCAATAACATTTAGAAATATTGAAATTAAAATTAAAAGTAGCCTGATGTTTTTATATAAAGTTTGTAATAAGCGTTTGAAAGTCTATTTAATAATAACTCAAATTCTTGTACATAAAAAGCTAACGAATCCCATGATGTGATGAAGGATCGAATTTTTGTTTCATATCTAATATTTCTCATATCCTCAGACCTCAGATGAGATAAATAAATCTAATTAATCTATATATTACTTAACTAAATATATTAAGTACATCGAAGTTCAAAAGTCTTATGTATTTGAATGATTCGATTGGCTCTAATCTATTCGATTGCCAGTCCTTTCAGTTTTAATATTATGAAAACTGTATTCTCGTAAAACTCAAACATTTATTTTTGACTTATGTTCGGTTAAAACTATTTTCTAAAAAATGTCTCAAAATATTAAAAATATCAATGCGTTTACAACTCTTAACAACACTAATTGGAAGGTTAGTTATCCTTAACTCAATTTGAGTCAAGTATTGATCACTGATTTAACTAAAATAAAACTAACTTTAAATATGAATTGAATCAGGAGTTCAACAAAATGACAAACGAACAAACAAACGGAACGGCATTCACGGCCAACCAGACCCGACACCAGCGGAAGATAAGTGCGACGACAGAGTTCAAAGAGTTGACCAAAAAGGACGCGCAGTTGCAATTGGCTCAAGAACTCGACAAATTGCTCAGAACTGCCAACACTAATGAGCGACTTCTCTGTGAGGAAGAGTTCAAAGGATTTCAACAACTTTATATGAAATACCTTCAGGGCGTCGGACCCTCTGTTCAGTGGGAAAAGATCGAACCGCTTCCCGAAGACGCCGTCAGAAGCTATGCTTCACTTAAAGAGCCCGAAAAGGCAAAGATCAGAGAAATGCTCAATCAGTTGGTTGTCGTCAAACTCAATGGAGGACTCGGTAGGCATTCCCTCTTTTTTGCATATTTACAAATAGTCAGATCTGACCCGAAAGCCTCGATTCGTACAAGTCGTGACTATTTGATTGAATTTTTAACTAAAAAGCGATTATATCTGAAGATACTTTTTATTGACTCAAAGGCACATCCATGGGCTGTACGGGACCTAAATCAGTGATTCCGGTCAGAAACGACTTGACATTCTTAGACCTAACGGTACAACAAATCGAAAACTTGAATAAGACGTACGACGCAGACGTTCCTCTCGTTTTGATGAATTCCTTCAATACGGATGAAGACACTCAGAAACTTCTTCGCAAATACCGCGGATTTCGGGTTAAAATTTACACTTTTATGCAAAGCCGTTATCCCCGGGTCAACAAAGAGAGTCTTATGCCGGTCGCACACTCCCTAACGAGCGACGACGCGGCCTGGTATCCTCCCGGCCACGGCGACTTCTACCCGGCCTTTAACAAGTCGGGACTTCTTCAGTATTTCATTAAAGAAGGTATTAATTGATTGAGTAGTTGTTGAATGAATTGAATTAATAGTTTTGTGCAAAAGGCCGACAATTTGTGTTTCTGTCGAATATCGATAACTTGGGCGCAACGGTTGACCTAAATATCCTGAACTCACTCCTGGATCCGACCGAATCGGTTCACCCGTCGTATGTGATGGAAGTGACGGACAAAACGATAGCCGACGTAAAGGGTGGAACTTTGATTCAATATGAAGGTCACGTTCGACTCCTTGAGATCGCACAGGTGCCCAAAGTACATGTCGACGAATTCAAAAGCGTTCAGAAGTTTAAGATTTTCAACACTAATAACCTTTGGATAAAACTCGAGACAATCCAAGACTTGGTCCAAATGGGAGGACTCGATATGGAAATCATAATCAATAACAAGCATTTGGACAACGGTTTGGATGTCATTCAACTCGAAACAGCCGTCGGCTCAGCGATGAAGGACTTCGAGGGCGCTATTGGTATAAACGTTCCGCGCAGTCGGTTCTTACCGGTCAAGAAGACGTCCGACCTTTTGCTCGTTATGTCGAACTTATATTCGTTGAGTAACGGCAGTCTTATTATGAACCCGAAACGAGCCTTCCCTACCGTTCCACTCGTCAAGTTGGGTGACTCGCACTTCTCGAAAGTGCGCGACTATTTGGCCCGATTTGCCAGTATTCCCGACATCCTAGAGCTCGACCACTTGACTGTCAGCGGAGACGTGACGTTCGGCAAAGGCGTCACTTTGAAGGGTACGGCACATGACATACAACTCGGAACGACTCGACAACTCTTCACAAAAACTAATTTTGTTTTGTTTTCAAATTAGGAACTGTTATCATAATCGCAAACCACGGCGACCGCATTGACATACCTGCCGGTGCTATACTTGAATCGAAAATAGTTTCGGGAAATCTTCGAATCCTCGATCACTGAATTGTTTTCGTTTTAATTTCATTTACAAAGCGTTGATATTTTTAATGAGAAAAATGATGAAATCATATCTAAATTTACAGAATATAGTGTTTTATAGATATTATTCGTTTAATTGTTTTAGATTTTATGTAATTTAACACATTTTTTCTTTAAATTCGTTTTGTTTTCAAAACTTTTAGTTTGTTTTTCTTACGACTGACTCAAATGCAATCGAAGAATAACTAAATATTTTCAGTAGAGAAATGTTTATCAAATTAATGCAAAATCTTTTGTTTGACTCGTGTTTTACTCATTTCGTTATTAAACGAATAATTTAATCTCTGATTGGGTTTAAGTTAATATACAGTCCTTTGAAATGATTTTGTAAGTGTTGACTCAATTCTTGTTTGAGTGCTTCAAATGAAATGAAATTCCAATTTATTTTAATAAATATATGAATTCAAGTGTTTTTGATATCATGTTTGTTATGATTTCGACAAAATATTTGCTCTAAAAACGACTGAATTTTTTGATACATATGATGTCTGATCGTATGCAATGAATTGTCTTCATCCGGGTATACCTGGATTTGTTGGAGGGGTTCGAAGGCATCCCATCCGTCCTTCGAATACTCGCCAATGAATTGTTTGATGATTTGCATTGTGTGTTGAATCACAACTAATTCTGTTAAACAATATCTTTATTACAAATTTGTTTATATTTATTAACATTTTTTGTTAATATATTTATGTTTCAAACCGTTAGCCGAGCCGTGAATGAATAGAATGGGTTTCGCAATAAGTTTATTGATTTTGTTGATTAAACTAATGCTATCAAACATTGAGGAGTAGTAGTTGTCGTATGAGTTCCACACATTGAATATGTGTTCATAAGTTACTGCATCTTAATTAAAGTTAAATATAAGCCAATGTCTGTATTATTACTTTTTACTAATACAGCTCTAAACTAATTAGAAATTAATACCCATAAGCCTCCAGTTGACTACCGGTGCGACCAATACCGCGCACTGTAAGACCTCATTCGATGCGAGAGTAGATAAGGCAATAAAACCGCCGATATTTGAGCCCCAAATACACATTCTTTTGGTGTCTATAAAACGCATTTTTTCTTTAATATGATTGACAGCTATTCCATAGTTTTCTATTTTATCATTAATTGAATCAAAATTTAGATTTCGTTTTCTATGTCTCAACTCTTCGTTATCGCTCTCAACCCATCCATAAATGTATTCGTGTTTTGTCACCAAATAATGACTCCAACCTATACTGAACTTCTCAGTGAAAACTGCGTTTTCAGGATTATTCCTTAATTATGTTGAAATTAAATTTCAAATTATATAATCTATGCCATATTTTTATGCAAAACTTACGCTTCGATAATAAGGGGATATTTATCGACGACTTCGTAATCCAATTCAAGTGGAAGTAATAGTTTGATATGTATTTCTAATTTCGATTAAAGCATAAATTATCGAACAATTAAAACATATGTATTTCAGAAAATATTGATTTGACAAATTAATAATTAATTACCCCCCCCCCCCCCTGAGTTACGCCTGAGCTCCCTCTTTAAAAAATATGCCGGATAATTTTTATTACTTTTTAGCTTAAATCAAGTTTAAATCCATTTAAATTTAGTTATGTTAGCATTGTCTAGGTATTTTTGTTAATCAGGCACATCTAAGATTATAAACTTATTATAATTTGATTTAATTGAATATATTTTCAAAATAAACGAAAATTAATCTAAATTCGAGTTATTTTTAAAAATTGAAATAAAAATATCATTTAATCGAAAATTTATTCATTTATTTAAAATATAAGTTAATTTGAATATCCTGTATATTCATTGACTTTAAGATACAGTTAGGTTTCGAAATTTTCAAACATTAACTCTAAACGCAATGTTCAGAACTTTATGCAACAAAAGTAGTGAATAACTAATGTCTAAACGATTAATCATAATATGTGTTGAATTGAGCCGAATATTCGTGTATTTCTTATATTCGGATCAATTCTATGCTCTTTTAGCAAACAGTCTTCAAAAACATTTATTATATTTGCCTTTGAATCGCGTTAATGAAAGTAAAAGCAATGATAACTAACTTTTATTGAGTGAAATCACAGTAAATATTTGTGGGTTTAGTTCGACTTTGGTCTGCAGTTCTCTCTCCAGCCGTTCATTGCTTTCCAATTCAAACCCTAACAAAAGTTTTTTATTTGAAAAGAGAAATCATTTGAAATACTTTGTACAACAAATGTAGACTTACGTCTGGTGTGCTCTTCGCCTAATTTAAGTAAATAGACTTTGGGAACTGTAGGTCCAAGACATTGAACAATATAGTATTGCGCAGTTAAGCTGAAGACGGCCTCAAAGTAGTGACAATCAGTGAAAGCCGATTCACATGAAATGCATTGAACGGATTGAACGGATTTCTCGTTTGTCTTAACGCTATAAATATGTTTTCTCTCGACAATTATTGATTGTTTTGCTTCAAAGTATAAACTTTGAGATAATTTATCAAAAAATAACAGTTTTGTCACGTCGTATGTGCCATATGTTAGGAAACTCTCGACAAACTTCTCCTACAGTAGAGTCAAGTGCTTTTCAGACAGTTTTCCATTAAATTGATTTTAAGGTTATAGTCTTAGAGACTAATTATAAATTTTTATTCATATTTTAGTCTCAATTCAAACTTACGTCTATTCTGAATGAAATTATGTGATAATAACTGCCAATCAAAGAGTCAGGTCTTAGGCATATCATAAAATACTTGAGTCCGTCATTGGATGCGAGAATACTTTGCGATAACTTTTTCAAACTGAGAGCACTTGAAATCTTAATGATCTGAAGTGAGGAAAAAAACTCCGTTTAATTCAATAATATTGTAAAAGTTTTTCTGTTGATAAGATAGCAGGTAATGGTGTAATACTAGGGATGTGCAAGGTCCGTCAGGTCAGGGGGGGGTCCAGGGGTAGGAAAATGGCCGACTTTTTCAGATTTTTGCCTGGGGGGGTCTAGGTAGGGGTTTTTTCAAAAAGTCGTTATTTTGCCTAAAACGCGTTTTAAACGCTATTTGCTATTTTGCCCCTAAATTGAATTTAGACTAAATTTAGTTAATTTAACTGGATTTAACCCCAATTTAGCCATAAATTACGTTATTTTAAAGAAAACCCCCAAAATTACGTCCATTTTTTGGAAAAATCTCCATTTTTAGGGGGTACCTGACTTTTCGCGTCTGGGGGGATGATATTTTGAGAATTTTTCGTCTCTGGGGGAGGGTATTTTTCCCTTGCACATCCCTAATATATAATAATTAATTTCCATATTTAAATTTTTATGTGTTTATTTTTTGGCGATTTAAAAAGCGTTAGTTTAAAAATGAGATGCTATACAAATGTACTATTATAGTAACTAGTTTATATTTTACAGTAAATGTAAATTTATTTTTATTTATTTAAATTTAAAATTTTAATATATCTTAAGATTTTAAATGTTTAACATAGTGTTGAGTGACTGCGACTGACTTGTGAGTATCAATAGCTTTGTTGGTCAGGTATTTAAGATAATAGTGTTTGACCTGATCTCGACTAAAGTTATGCAAATAGTGGCATAACTTATCTTTATTTTTATTATTAGCTCAACTCAACGAGTTTTTTCCACACAATAAAAGCACATCCGCTTATAGTGAAGACATTCCACTAAATCAAGTTTTATCACTTACTCTACTCTATATAATTTTGTGCAATATTTTATTCAAATTGTAAAATATAAAATAAAATTAAGCTGAGATTTATTTAGTTTGTTATGTTTAAATATTTTTATGTTATGGTCTAATTATTTGACTTTAATAAAAATTATTTTAGTTAATTATTTAATTTGATCTTAACCATGAAAATTAATAAAAGTACTGAAAATAAATTATTTTAAATATAATTTTTTAAATTGCAGTTTTTGTAAAATTTATTAATCTACTAAATTTTATTTTTATTTTAAAACATTTCTTGCTAGCTAAAGAATATTACGATCATTCTTGCTAATTTTTTACTTTTCAGCTTACTATTTGTTATAATAAGAATTAAATATAATTAACATTACATTCTTTAATTCAAAAATAACAAATGTATACAAAAATAAATAAAAATAGTTTTGCAAAATATTTTCAAAAAAATTTATAATATTCAAACAAAGTAATTGAAAAAAATAATTCTATCATACAAAATTGAGTTTTTTATTGTAAAAAGTTATCTTTATTCAATTGATTGAAAAAGTGGGCCAAAAATAATTGGAAGAGAGAATGCAATTCAAACTATTACCGTATAATCGGAATCGACAACAAATTCTTAATATCCTTACGTTATGTTAATAACAAATACTCTAAAAACAAGTTTATGTAAGTTTGAAAACTTCTTGAGAGCGAACTCATGCGCAACAAATACTGGTTCAATGGGTCATAACAGTGAACCTCATCTAAAGAAGTGCTTTATCTCATCAGAGCTTTACCACAACTTCGCAATTGATTCGCTTCTTAAGCGCATTGAACTCATTCTGAACTTCATTTTCAATGATTTTAATTGATTTCTGACTGTATTTTATGTTTTAAAACCATATTTTATATTAATTTTAAAAATTCTTTTTAAATTTAATAAAAATAAAATAAGTTTTTAGTTTTGTCGAAAATGTTGTCATTAGTTGTGAATAATGGGGAAAACTTAGTGTCAAATGTGTGGTACTATTGCCGCCAATACTGGATAGATGTGGGCGATCAGCGAACGCGAGATTTCCCATTGACTAGTGGGGGTCCGGAAGTGACGATTGCTATTCTGGCCTCTTATTTAATATTTGTGAAGAAGATAGGGCCGGCTTTGATGAAGAATAGGCCGGCGTTTACATTGCGCGGACCTATGCTTTTGTTCAATTCGTTTATGGTTTGCGTGAATATGTACTTCTTCTACGAAATCGTGAAGCGGTGTAACTATGGCCGCCGTTTCCTTATCTTCAAGTTTCCCGAACGCAATGACTATTCCCAAGAAGTTATAACCGAAATTCGCGTCGGATTTCTGTGCTATTTAACCCGATTTCTGGATTTATTCGACACTATATTCTTCGTATTGCGCAAAAAGTACAGTCAAATAACTTTTCTTCACTTATATCATCACACATTGGTTCCACTCATGGGTTGGACGTGTCTGAAGATCGCACCGCAAGCGCCGGTCATCGGTTTGTTTTTAATCTTCAACACATTGATCCACTCGATTATGTACTTATACTACGCATTGGCGGCATTCGGGCCGGAAGTGCGCAAATACTTGTGGTGGAAGAAGTATATAACGCAATTGCAATTATTACAGTTTGCAACATGTTTTTGCTACGGCGTTGTTATGGCCTTTTTGCAGACAGGCTTTCCTCCCGGCCTCTTCTGGTTCGGTTTCGCACAAAACCCCATATTTTTCTATCAATTTTATCAGTTTTATAGAAAAACTTATTATCCAAATCCAATTGAAAAGTCAACTAAAATTAACTAATATTTTGTAATAAATTATAAGTTTTTGTGTAAATATATTATGTAATATTCAATTAATTTTTTATTCAAAACTACAATAAATATTTTGAATTTAAATATTTTCCCATTTAGTAATTGGAACGGATGTGTCAGGATTTGTCAGATTCTTGACTTTTGGGTAAATTTTATATTTATTGCAAAACTTAAACGCAATTGAATGCAATTGTTTGTAATTATAAATTGAGGAAATATACCTTTAAATAACTAATGGATGTTTGCTTTGTAAACATTGTTGTAATTTATAAACATATTATAAAATATAGAATTCAGGTATAGCTAAAATAAGTTATGTTTTCTTTCAGTTTTTTAAACAAAAATGTAAATAAATTTAAATCAATTATTAATACTAATTAGGTTGAGTAGGTATTAATGTTATGTCATGTTTACTATTAAACTTGCAATTTAGTTTTATTTATAAATTTATTATATTGTAAATTGCAAGAGCTATTAAAGTTTAAAAAACAATTTTAAAATAATTCATTTGCAATTTACAAAAATAGTTATTTTTGTTGAATTCATTTTTTAAATTTAGTTTCAAATACTGTATAAAAATTTCATTA
>JAQIYC010000442.1:0-13920 GCA_034699545.1 Porobelba spinosa
TGGTAGCATATGTCGAGCAAATGGTTAGGTAGGTTAGGTGCACCCATAGGAAATGTGATGACCTGTCGGACAATAGAAATATGACGAAGAAAGAGAAGAGAGAACAGACGGTGCGCTCGATATGTTATGTGTGATTATTAGAATGAGAGGAGACGTAAATACACACAACAGTAGGAAAAGTAGAAAATGAATAAAAAGACCTTTTTTCGATATGTATGGGATCGTTGGCTCTGTTAGCTCTGGTGCTCTGTTTGCTTGTGTTGCCAAAGTGTAGGTCCTGGGAAACACTGGAACAGTTGTGAACAGTAGCCCAGCTTTCGAGGCACTGGATATGCTTATAAACTCAAACATTTCTTATGCAGAGAAATGGCTTTCCTTTTGTTCTCTTTCTTTTGTGAGCTAAGTATGAGTGCCATTCAATACAACCGATTCTATGGCTTAGACTTCGGTGCTGTCGGTCACCTGGGAATCAATAAGCAATGAATTTCTGAATTAACCAAAAATGAATGAATTGAAAAGTTTGGGCATTAACTGCATTTGCATTACTGACGAGACTATCAATAATCTTAAATATAAAAAATGCGAAAATACTTGTCTTAATCTCTTCTTTTGTCGAACAAACAAATTCAGTTCTCATGTGAAATGTCCGATAATAAGCTATAGCTATAGTTATAGTAATAGTTATGTCAGCTTTCAATCGATACTCATTTGTATGATTCATACGACTTGAACTCAAATCTAATTAATTTAAATTATGTCTGAATTAGGGCTCGTATTCGGATTTCTCGACTTCCAAGCATTCGGCAAACATTAATCAGGTCTATGACTCAAATGCTCAGCCATTCGCCAATTTTCATATGAATTCGCAACAAATCACTGGTCCATACAATGGCCACGGATTGGTGTCTGATGTCAACCGAACACATCACACGCCAGCACCAGAAGACAACTCAGACAATACTCACAGTCGGCACCAGATTATGAACAATAGACTCAAATCACTGATACAGAGCAGACAAAACCAGAAAGAGATAATTAGCGGACAAAACCACAATTCCTTCGGTTCGGGGCCACCGGCGCCGCCGCCACAGACGCAGCCGACTTCGTTTGCAGGTAATGGCGATAATTAAAGCTTTGATTTGTAATACCAATTGAATAACGAAACTATATTAACGATTGTTATGTTTGTTCTTGTGTTGGGGTCATAGGTCAGACGTTTATTGTAGTCCAACAACAGTCAAACGCAAACAACACATCATTGAGTCCTCATTACGGGAACACATCTGTGCCGACAAACCCAGAAACTGGACAATCGTTTTTGCATTTAAATTGGTCGCAACCACAGCCACAACCAGAAGCAGACAATAATGCTTACCATAAGAATACAAACGGAATGAGTGATAAGATAGGCGTTCAGACGGGAAGAAGAACTCCATATAATTCGATTGAACTGCAAAACGGATCGATTTATCACTCGTTTGCCAATAATTCGCAGTTTAGTAATACAAATGATATGCAAAATAATAGCAATAATAATAATAATAATACGAATACTAATAAAACGAATAGTAATAGTAATCCGAATAACAATAATATAAACAATTCTTCGAATAACTCGAATCCGCAATTCATACCAACGACGACATACTCGACAAACCAAAGCCAATCATTTTCGTCACAACCAAACCAAGAGTTTTCGTCACATGAATCCAATGCCTCATCGCCTGCCACTCAGTCCAGACCACAGACTCAAAGACCGAACTCTCGGTCGTCACCGGCGAGAGCCGTCAGTATTAGTTCTGCCAATAGTGTCAGTAAAAACATTGAAAGTGAAGCCATGGCCACAATATCGGCCAATGGTGTGAACGCATCGCAAACCCAATTAGCAAACGACCAAACATTAGAAAACGAGCCTTTTTTAGGGCATACGACCACAACTATGCACCGCAACCACAACAACCACAACCTCTCAGATTTGACAACATCTATGAATACATCTACAGGTAAGCCATCGCTCGAGTCGTCCTCTTGAGCTCAGTCTCGATTCAATGCTAATCTATACCTTATTCCGTGCCAACAGGTATTATCAGTTCATATAACCTGAGCCCACATTCACAGTCATCTGCTTTCTACCCCTCCTCACTCTACATGCCTTCCATAGGCTTACTCGGCCCGAGCAGCCCAACTGTGATAATGAGTGTGTCCGCCGGCAGCGGCAGCGGACTCGAGAGCGGAAAAAAGTCATTAGAAGAGCCGCAGACTTCGGTCGGTCACATAATTTCGAGCATAGATTGTGGTCGTATTATCGATCAGTTAGACTCTAGCAGTGCCCTCAACCTAATGGACATCACTTCGATGACCTCTTTCATGAAGAATGAGCCCACGTGTGACCCGATCTCTTCGTCGCCATTACTGCTGTCGTCGCAGTCCAACGAATCTCACCATATGATGACATCCCTGAGCAACAGCTCAATGTCTTCGGGCACAACCACTACAACAGTGCTGCCGCCCGTCTCCACCTTCTTGTTGCCGAACTTCCGCGACCAGAACTGGTGGGACCGGAACTTAGACCGACTTAAGACCAACACTAAGGACAGCAATGACTGCGAATGCTATGCACCCGAAGAGCGTGAGTATAACCGATCCGCCAGTCCCTCAACACTGACCACTTTGCCCGCATCTCTTTGAACTGATTCGCACCACTTCTGCCAGATCTGCCATTTCTACCACTTCTGACTCAATTACTTACGAACTCTGAAACTGAAACTCTGTGCCACTACTGATCCACTTCTGATCGGAACGAATGCCATTCAATCTATTATTGCAACACATTTTGCATTAATTATCAATTCATTGAATACATTAAATAGATATGAATTTGTTTATTGAAATGTTTAATAAGAGAACAGTTGTGCCAAACAATTGCTTCAATCGATTGTCAATTTTGCTCACTTTAGCCATATTTTCAAAGTTTTAATTCTATTTTTAAGTTAACATAACTTATTAATTATGTGTCAAATCTCATAAACACTGAAACCCAAACTTTTTATAAGTATTAAATCAATTCTTACGCCACTTCCGATTAGGGCCGCTCTCTCTCTATACACATATTTATGTATTATTTTTAAATAATTGCATTTCGTATTAATTGAAAAGATCTGATTAAGTAATTAATTTCAGCCTTCGATAGAGTTAGCAGTTGTAGGACTCAAATCATTATAACGAACAGTAGTTTAAGCCTTCGCTCTATTAGTGTAAATATAAGAATAAATATTCAAATGAAAATATAAAACCATTTCTTCAATTCTCTAATTTTATATTATTTTTCAAAGCCATAACTTTTTTAGAGTTTATTTTAAAGAATTTCTATAATATTTTATCCATATCTCGAACATCTCTTACATGAATTTGAATTATAATGAATTAATTTTTATATAAAAATCAAACACTAAATAAAGTTTTGATAATTAATATAAGCTTTCCATCCAATATATGAACAATTCTTGTAATTAATTATATTGAAAGTCATTTCGTTAAACAATAAGATTATATGAATGTTATCCTACAATGAATTCTCGATCATTGAGGGCTGAAATTAATTTCATAGAAATTAAAAAACAAATAAATTAAGTGAAAAAAATTGTGTAAATTGTTTTTGAGTCTAGTGTATGCATTGGTAGCTAACTTTGATTTTTGCCGTAAATTTACGTAAAGGTTATGTTGTTTTGCTGTTTTATAACCAGAAAATGAAACCAATTTTTCTAAGAACAACAAATTTCTTTAATTTATTTTCAATTATATGTATTAATAGAAGCATTTAATAGCTGACCCAAAAAGACGCCTCAGTTTGACTCCCATTATATGATTTAAGTTATGCACTAAACCTCAGGAGATCTCTACCTCATTTTGCACCCAGATGCTCTCAACAAGTTTTGATTTAGTTTTTGTTTTTTTATTTACAATTATTCTCAAATTTTTGTTTTATCCGCACATGTAATCTCCTAATCATTATTAGTCGAAATCATCTTTGAGTTCACACGATATTTCAGAAATTGTTTTTCAGTTTTTATGAAATTAATTTTCTCTGTTTTGTTAAATTGTTTTATATTTTTGCGTGAGTTTTATTGATTGACTAAATTGTAATTTTTCCGGTTTTTAAATTGAGTTTTTGTTAAACGTCTTAATTAAATAGAAATTCTATGCAAATCAAAGAATATAAGACTAACAAAGATTAGGAGTAATTCAAATACCAAATCGTTGTCTCGACGGTTCTCTTCTACTTATAGTCTCATTAATTGTTTTTAAATTTTTAATATTATTTAAAAAGTAGATTAAAATGAAACGAAAATTTTTGAAATTAAAATAACTAATTAATAGTGATTGTAATGCTTTAAATGAAAAATGAAAATTTTTCCTCTTGATAAAAATGTACACAAATTTGAAATGTAATGCAATGTTGAAACGCTCACTAATTTTGACAAAAATTATAATTAATTATACCTTAACTCTAAATCTAACGATAGATTTTCCAAATAAGAAAATTTTTATTATAAAATATATATATATTTTTAACCCACAGTACATGAAATGCTTTTTATAAATTAAAATATCATAAGTTTATTGTAAATTACATTCTGAACACTAAAAGTGGGACCTATTATAAAGACTGATGAAACAGAATAAAAGTTTTTTCATAACTACAGAACTGCCTGTTTTTGTAGCAAAATATAAATATATAGAAATACTTATTTTGTCAATGAATAACAAATCTCTTAATATAATCTATTGATAACTATTATTATATTGAATAACGAAAAACAAAGTTTAGAAATACATTAATTTTTTAGTGTTTTTAAGTATTGTATACGAATTCCAATTTTGTCTATATATTATAATTTGAATGAAATTCTCTTTTATTTACACAGATGTGCCATAATATTAATTATTATTATTATTATTATTATAGTATAAAACAAACTCAGGTTTTATAATATTAATAAAAACCTAATTTTTATGATAAAAACAAATCTTTGAATTTATTTATTTCGATATTGACTGCACTTTAAGAAATGTTTTACAACATATCTATACATGAAATTGAAACGAGAAATACAAACGAAATGTTCAAACAATTGATGCTTCGAATGACTGATGATTTGATTGAATCGGTTTTCTTGATGTTTGGCATGTCTTCAAAAATGGCTCTAAATTCTAGAGCTATAGACAAATCGGGTTATGAAAGCATGTGATGAAGAGGTTGTCAAATCAGATTTGCATTAAATCCAATGGAATTCTTCATTCGTCGGATTGAAGGCATGGGTTATTCAAAACAATTGATTCGCTTTCAAACCAATCTATAAATGAGTTTCTGTGATGTGATTGATATGATTGCAGTTCGAAGTATTCCGTTCTATAGACAGTTAGGATTCTCGCCGTCCATCCAAGGAATCCGGAATATTCTCGAACATAGGTTTGTTTCCCACTGTCTCTCTCTCTCTCTTCACGAGTGACACAACTTTGCATTTGTCAGAATCGGATTGTCTGGAAGAGCCATACGGATAGAACTGGTTGTCTATACGGGCAAAGAGGCCAAATCCAAAGAGGGCTGTCCGGTCGCCAAATCCATATTGAGGCGATCGAGTGATCAGGAGGTAGTGCTAGCGCTGGTCAGACACCGGAAGGGCCACCAATGCAGCGCTACTTATATTATAGTCGCAATTGTTGTTTTCGATGCAATCGATCGATGTTTTGCCGACAATTTGTATGACATTATAGTGACTAAAGTCAACGCATTCGGTGTTTCCACCGAAAGAAGATGTGCGCGAAATGAGGCGTAAATTAAATACTTTTTAGAAATTAATTTAGAGATTAAGAACAGAATATTTACAGAAAAACATGCGGCTGTCAAGGGTTGGACCACAGGAGGAGTGGCGCCTGTTATTCATTCGGGTGCAGTTGGTCTATGTTTCGCGACGGTTGCAAATTCAGGGACAGTCAGCACAAGAATGTTCGCAAATTTCGACTTAAGAATCGCAAAGAGGTTTTCGCTTTTAATTTAATAATTAATTGGATTTAATTAATCGCTTTATTTCAATATTAACCGCTATTTCAGATATTTTAATACATTATAAATCGAAGCTTTTATTAATATTTTAAAACTTTCTTTCGTTTAAATAACAAACTTTTGTCAAACTTTTCGAATGAATAATAGGAATACGAACTCGAATACCATTTACAACAATTAGCTACAGGTGTGGCTCCACTTTATGAAGCCATAGCTCCCGACGCTTACTATAATCAGGTTTGCATTTGAAGTCATATTAGAAACTGATTTTAAATCCGTTTAATTGATTGAAAACAGATTGCGTTTGAAAGTGAAGGCTCGGAGTGCAGGATAGGTATTGGAAGGGGTCGTCCATTCAGTGGAGTGACCGCTTGTCTTGACTTTTGTGCTCATTCTCACAAAGATCTGCATAACATCAACAACGGCTCTACAGTTGTGGTCACTTTGACTAAGTGTCGGGACTGGAGGCTTAGGCCCAAAGACGAACAGTTGCACGTATTGCCCATGTATTCCATCCAGTGCTGCGACCCGTTTACAGATGTTGTCCATCAGTTCGACCAAATGAGTTCGGGTTCAGTCGAAATACTCACCAAATTTCCGGCCCTTAAGAGAGTCTTTTCGAAACCCTTTCAATCGAAAGCAAAGTCTAAGAAAACTGAAAAATCTATTCAAAACGAAAAACAATTGAATCCAGTTTTGGATAAAAGTTATAAACGAATAGTGAATACAAACTACGATTTGAAAGAATGTGAAGAAGTGTTTGAATACTATTCCGATAATGAGTATTGTTTTGAGGACAAGTCGATGGGAGGCTTAGCTATAGCTCTGTCGCACCGATCAGTGCTATTCGAATGTGCGAAACACGAAATCCATGCGACGACTGGACTCAGACATCCCAATAGGCTGAGCCCTTCGCGTATAAGTTTGGTGCTCTACCAGCACAGGGCCCTCAACTATACTAAACACGGATTGATTCGCGAAAAGTGTTTTTCAAAAAACATTAAAAAGTCTCAAAACAATGAATGAAATACTTTTTCGACTTAACGACAATCGATTAAAAATAAATTAAAATTAAATCGAAAGTCGAATCTTAGTTCAAATTAATTCAATTTATAATTATTTTCTTAAAATATAAATAAATAAAATAAAAATACATTTCATTCTTGAATATAAATATAACAAAATTCAACATTTATTTAATTAAAAGTTTTTCTGATCGCTGGGCGCCGGCCAGGGGTAGGCAGACATGTGTGCGTTTGGCCCAATGTTTTGGTCTCTTTGGGTGACATTAGGCACCGGTATTGTCATCGGAACGAATGGTTCTATAGACCCAGGATATGTGGGCATTGGGTGATAACTGGGTAATTGTGTGGGCATTGGAACAGTGAACGGCATTTTACTGCAATCTTCCATATCTATGAAAGTCGAGTTTGGAATCGAAGCCACAGGCGATGGCACCTGAGCTACAAACTGTTGACTCACTTCAGGTATATTAGGACTATTGGTTTGATTCGAAACTTCATGATTCGGTTCGACTGTTTGGCTCTGGATTTGAGTCTCATTTGTTCGCAAAGTCTCGTCAATTGTTTCGGTGTTTTCCTCTAAATTGGTGTTAATTTGTGGTGGAATCAGGTCTTGATGTAAGTTCGGCAAAAATATAGCGATTCGGTCCCAAGTAATGGCCGCCAGAGTGTCGTTGAAACAGCCGGCCGTCTCCATCACCAGAAGAATATTCTTCAATGACTCCGGAATCGCCTCTTTCTGTCAAACATAAGAAATAATTTTTTAGAATAATTGCAAACAATTAAAAAGTACTGAATATCTGGACTAACGACAAGATCAGTCTGCATGTCAGCCCTCATGTATTTGTCCATAAAGTCGAGAATCGTTAGCCAAAGCGCAGTAAACGTCGAAAGGGTTAGTAATGGCGTCAAGTGCTGTAAGAAGACTTTGCACAACAGGTTTGTTGTCCTCATCCGCGTCTCGTCCATACCAATCGGGTCGCCCATATTGATCGGTTCCAACAGTTTCGACAGTAGAGGGAAGAGGACCTGAAATTAAATTCAATTTATTCGATATCTGTTTTTGTAATTTAAAAATTTTAATACTTTGTTAAAACAGTTTTCCCACTGCGAGGCCGATAGTACTCTCAAGTCGTGCAATAAGAGCGCCCTTTGCAGGAAAGTTAGGGCACAAGTCCGCACAGGTCTTCGAGAATCACAACAGAAAAGAGCAATTCCTGTATATGTTATAAAATATTGCTTTAATTGCTTTAAATATATATCGAATCAAAGCCAACAAACCCTGGAGTAAAGGACACCAAAGGGCTGACCACAAGAACTCAGAGTCATTGTTGTCGACAGTGAGCGCAGCATTTAAGTGGAAGTAATGCATCAAATCCAGTAATCTTAGAGCACAGGTCTCAGTGACTGAAGAGAACTTGGGCTGACTGTTATGGGCACTCGGATGCGGTTCCTCCTCGTCTTCGGACTCACTCGAAGAGAGAATAGCGTTTGCTATTCGAGAAAATCGCGATTTATTCGAAATCTCTGTCGTCCGGGCCTTAGTCCGTGCCTTACGAGTGTCGCCGTATTTATGAGAGACTATTCGTCTCAATTGTCCGGATTTTCCGGGACTTATCTGTATTTTAATGGACGCTTCGACAAACTTTTGCAGCGCATCCGTAGCTAATTGTGCGACTGTATAGACATTGCCTTCATTTGGAATGCTTTGAAAGTTTTTCACATTATTTGGTAATATTTCTCTAATAATTAAAGTGAGAACTTCAGTGCACTTCTCATATGCGTCCAAATCAAGTATTCGATAATTCGAAGTCGAATTGACGGCATTTCCACTACTATTGTCCGCAAAAAATCTGAACGAATTGCTTGTGTTTGGATCCAATGGTTTGCTTACATCCAATTCCGAGTCAGACGTATATCCACGCGATGTCACCGGAAATGAGTTATCGTTTGTATTCTCTTCGCAATCGCTTTGAATATTAATGTTTCCCTCATTTTCTGAACTATTATTTGCAGAACGTCTTTGAAACCCAATTCCAACAGAGAGTAGAAAATTGAAAATTATAGCCCAGTCTTGAGTTCGGGTTATATAACAATTACATTGCGATACAAATGAGTGCAAAGCAATGGCCGTTGACTTCCGTTGAATCATATTTGGCTCAAATGTTAGCAACAAATGACATAATAATAGAAATATTTGTTCACTCAATGAATCGGGTCGTGGAGTGAATCTGATGGCCAGTCGGAAGATCGTGGAAACGACTCGTTCGGATAGATATTCGCTTTTCGGGCAAAGAATTATTAATCTCAATATATATCGCGATATTTGCAGCCAAAACACAGTCACTCTATCCCTAAATGAGTAAAATTAAAGTTTAATTTACAACCCATTGATTGCGGAAACCCTATAAATACCTATTCATTAAAATAATTTTAAGAAGAATTTCTAATTTGAAAACTTCAATGTCATCATCGAATTCCTCACTATTTAACTGAATATTAATGAGAGCTTTGATGAGTGCCAGCAGTGAATCGATGTGAAGAAACTTTGACTCTTCTATAATCAACAGCAATGGCTGACAATAGTTGTTAACAATGGGACGGCTTTGAGAACTCGACTCAGAACTCAAATTGGTTTCAATACTAACTGATTCGCCACTGTTTGGTTGACCACTTTCGGCAAATTCATTGGAATCGCTTTGTTGTTGATTTCCCGCAAAATATGAATAAAAACTCGACAGAAATGTCGACGAATTGTCGGTTTCGGGTTTTAGCTTCTGATTGTCTTTCCGCCTAAACCTAATTTTTTTGGAATCGATGGCAAAATCTTCGATTTCAAACGTGTCGTTCAATAGCTTCGAGTTATACCAATTGAGGATCAGTTCAATTATGTTATTCCAAGACTCTCTCATCTCATTGGCGTATTCGCGAGTTATGCCGAACAGGCACTGAGCGGCCAATTGGCTCTTCGTTGAAATTACCGGAGATGTCATATATGAAGAATTCAGTATAAATTTCGATAAACTGACCACAAGATTGTCGAGATGTCCATAAGTGGCGCAAAGAAGAGCACAGCTATTGAAACCATTATTCAATAGTCTTCGCGTGAGACCCGACTGTTGGTCCGGATTTATTTTGTCGAATATGAAAGTCATTGCAGACACAGTCGGTCCCCAAAGCACTGAAAATATGGGTCCGTTTAGAGTCGATAACTTCAAACAGAAGTCTTCAATATTAATGTCTTCATTAGAGCCAACATTTAGTTGATTGCTATCACTGTTTGTGGCGACTCTCGGATACCAATAAACACCGTTTTCTGTCTCACTGTTTCTCAACAAACACTTCCAGAGATACCGGTCCCGAACCAACCCCTGCTGTTCGGCCGGCATTATTATTTCGTTGGTTTTAATGGCAAAATAAATGTCTTTAAGCATTTCCGGATCAAAATCTTTGCCGCCATTCACTTGTCTCAGATTGGATCTGAACTCTTGGAAAGTCATGGGCGAACTCTGGCGCTTCACATTTGTGTTGTGCTGATCGACGTTTAGCATAATTATAGCGTAGGCCAGACTGAAGGCCGCGTCTTCGTTCACAAAAGGGCATTCATTTGACTCCTGTATTCAAATCAATGTTAATTTAAAACAACATCCAATTAACGGTATTTAAAATATATTAGGTATGCCTTACGTGCCAGTGATGTGCGAAGTGTTCCAAAATCATGGAAATAAGAGGCGCCTCTCCGGGCAATCGGAACGACTCGAGGAAGAGTCGAAGCGCTTCATCCAAACGCGTGTCTTTGAAGGCAAAGCTCTCAACAAATGTTTGCAAAATATTTAAATTCTTTTTATTCGACAGATATTCTCCGATTTGTCTTTTGTCTAATTTTGGATTATCGCGAAGAAAGGACACGATATCCATCTCCATAGAGATCAGTTGGTTTTCAGTCATAAACTGAATACCTTTCGCGGGTTTAGTGTTGAAGTGTTCGGTTGCGGTCGAAAACATTACTTTTCGATTCTTTTGTTGAATTATTTCAGTCGTATTTTTCGGCACTTTTTCTAATTTCGGATATTTATGCGAAACATAAGACTTTTGTTTTATTGGTTCGCTTTTCAACATTTCATTCTCTGATATGTCTTTCAAATCTTCTTTCAAATCGTTTTGAGTAATAGTTTCGAAGTTCTCATTCGTTTCGATAACTGCAGACAATTCGGTAAACGTTTCCGTTTCGCCTCTAATAGAGCCGACGTCGACGTCTTGGGGCAAATCAGGTGATTGAGTCAATTCAATGCTCTCTCTTTCAGCCAATGTCTCGATCGGTAACCCTTCTGTCGGACTTTGAGACAACACTCTGTCCTCTTCTTTGGTCTTATTGATTGTAATCTTGTTGTGGACAACATTGACGAAAGTAGTCGCCGGACAAACCACCAGAACGTCGTCGCGACATAACTCAGCCTTTTGTAGACTCTTGAGAATAGCCAAGAGTGCGTCCAAAGACAACATTTGCATTGAATTGAACTGAACGGTCGAAACAGAACTCATTGACGTCTGTTGTGTATTGAGAGAAGTTGTGAAACAGTTTTTGGAAAAGAGTTGCAATAAGTCCTCCAATAGGTTGGAAGCAAAGGGATCGCAATCGTAATTGAAGTATATCTCGTGCGGCAAATGAGTCAAATGGCGGAAAAAGGCCACCAAATACTCGGCCGCAATCTCTCTGAACTCGAACGGAGCGTTTCCGGTCGTAATTATATCCATTAAGCGAATCAAAAGCGCTTCGAATTGGTATTTCAAATGCATTCGCAAATTCGTAAATATTAGAAACGCTAAACGAAGTGATGCCGCGAATGAGTTGAGCGGACGATCGCTTTGCAAAAGCTATACAACAGTTCAAACATATTTCAATATATCTATAGATTAAACAATTCAATGCCTGTCCAGACCTGCATTAGATTCCAACAAAGATCTGTTTTAACAGTTGATATTAAACAGTGTTTACTACCGATCCCGTGAACGGACGTCTCAAAACTGACTGTAAGTAAAGTGAGTCCGACGTTAATCATCGCTTCGGTGTTCTGTCCCTCTGGTAATGGATTTATTAAAGACGTCAGATATGAGAGCAGTTCGTGAATACAGGCCAACCCGTAGTAGTGCTTCCGTTTGTCTATAAGAGTTATAATCATTTTTCAATCAATTAATAGAAGCAAACACTCCATTCATTCCATACCTTCGCCTGAATTGTCGTCTTTATTGAATCGAATGCTCTGTTTATTAGCGAAATCTGATTTCGTGTTATGTTTAGTCCTTTTACTTAAATTCGAACTCATTTTTGATCCCATTTTCAAAAAACACAATTCATCGACAAATTCGGTGTTAAACTCAGGAATGCGTCTGAAGAGCACCTGAACCATATCGACCAAAGACTGTTCGGCGCTCTTCCGCAAGAGTTCGCTGAGTCGGGGTTCGAAAGCAATTCGGAAACAGCTCTGCATTATCTCACAAACGGCGCCATTCGATAGACTCGCATATCTCCTGACAATCAACTCTTTGAGGACATTGAGAATCCGCATCAAAACGACTTCATCGCTACTGGTGTCGGTGCCTATGAATCGGGCTTTGGTCACAGAATCGCTCATCAGTTGCACCGCATTATCACTACTAATGAGTCCGTAATTAATGAATTTGAGGATCGATTGAAGTGCGAGACCAGTGATAGGTCCGCTCACGTCCTTGTTTTTGATCACTTCGCAGAACGGCCTCAAGAGGTTCGGATCCGTTACGACTAACTTGTCTTTTCGCAGCTTTGCCTTCAGTCGAATCAAACTCTTGAGCAGTGGGTCGGAGATCATGTCCTCCACGTCATCCTCCTCTTCATATTCGGCCACAAGTGTTGAAAGACGTGATTGCGATGTATGGGTGGATCGACTCAAAGAAGTAGTGCTTCTTTGGGCGCCTCTCAGGATAGCCGTCGACAACATCGAGGCCTCGCCTAACACCACAAGACGTACGGAATCTGCACTCAATTCAAACATTTAGTCAATAATTGGTCTAAAGTCAAGACAATCAAAGAGTCAAACCGTCGTCCATGACGTGCATTGTCTCATCCGATCTCATCATTTGCTGCTCTTCTGATGAGTTGGCAATCATTTAAATGCCGTCACAGATGTCGGCAATCATTTGCAACTATTTATACGATTTTGTCGTTTTAATCGATTTATAGCTAAAAATGTTTTATTTCTTAAATACAAATCGATTAAAGAGTTTATATAATAACGATTTGAATTAAATCTGTTTTATCGACGAATCCAAATGAATCGCAAAATAGTAAACAAATTGTGAAATGTTTGACGAGTTTTGCGCAGAAATTCAATGTACAGTAAAGTACCGGTATAATGAATACCAGATATTTACACCATTTGTTCATTATACTGGAATGTTCATTAAATTGGCTAAAATTGGCCATATTAAATCTATAAAAATTTAATTTTTATTGATTAAAACACAATTCTGATACTTTTAAATACAGTTATTAAAAAATAGTTATTTTGGATTATTTCCAACTTTTAAAAGATATAATTTTGGTTTATACCACAACTGATCCTTTTACCCTAGGTCGGCCGACGGTTGGCATATTTGCTTATAAATGTTTATAATGTACTAATAAATAATTGTATTTTTTAACTTAAATTAAATTCAGTATTAAATTAAGGAATACAGATAAAGCTGTCCAATTTCACATTGTCTAACTTCACAAGTTGCCTAATTTCACAAATTATCGTAGTCCCATCTAGGGACCTATGTTAAACTATTAGTCTATTTTCACATTTGTTTATTTTC
>JAQIYC010000443.1:0-13907 GCA_034699545.1 Porobelba spinosa
TATTGACTGCATTGATTTCCATATAAATGAGTCGAATATCGCAACCAATAGGAAAGCAGAAAAAGAGAATAATAGCGTTGAACTCACAAGAGCGCGACTTTCGAGACTTGAAATTGATTTTTGTTGATTAAGTCAATTAATTCGTTTAAACTTTGAGACAATAGACGCGCGCACTTTGACCATTCATTCCTATAATATAGAGATTATATAGAGATTAGTAATGGATTTGGATTAACAGCGGATTAGGATTAGGATTGGGATTGGGATTAGGATTACCGGAAAGAGTGCACAACGAGTCTGTCTTGTGTGGGTGTATTGATTCGAGCCTTTCTTGTATTGATTTCCGCTTTTGCATTCATTTCCGTTTCAATCGTTTCTTTCGATTCCAAACAAACTTTTAAAAAATTGACCGAAAGGTCAAAGTTCAAAGTTGAACCAATTATGACGTCATTCATACCGTAATCGTGACTCGAAAGGTCATCGTAGTCGTCATCCGAATCCGAAGACACACTTCGGCTAATCCGCGAGTCATTTGGCAGAGCGGGAAGTGGTCGTGACGTCACCGACAGTACACACTTTGGCAATAGTTTTGGCGGCTTTGGAGCGATTGGGGGTTTAGTGGCAAGAGGGGGAAGGGGGGGAAGGGGGGCAAGAGGGAGGGGAAGGGGGAGGCGCAGGAAGTGGTCTCTGAAGATGAGTTTGTCGTTTCCGCGAATGAAAGCCAACATATGGCGCACGTCTTCAGTCAGTCCTTTCGCGCAACTCACCAGTTGGTCCAATTGGTCGCTACTTCTTCGATTACCACAACCATTATTATCGCTTTTATCTTCTCTTCGGATCCGCATTGGACTGAATGCACAAAATGGCGTCAAAAGTGGTCAGAATCGGCGAAACTATTGGTTGCTTTAGTTTACTACTCACGTCCACTGCGTCGGCGCACTGGCCATCACTTCCAACGCATTCTCGACAATGTCTAAGAAGTCGAAGAATATTGTGATTATCAACGCGTTTAAAGAAATACTGAAATGTATGTCTCCTTTACTCAAAGATATGTTCAACTGTTGCAGCAATTGATCCAATTTGGTGATCATCTTCGTGTCTGAAGAGTTATTTTTAGCGCTAATAACGCATCGATGGCAGAGAGAGACAAATCGGCGAAGAAATCGACGCAAATCCTCGCACTAGACGTCAATTGGGATTATCATTAGGATTGGGATTAGGATTAACGGATTATCTTCTTTTGACACGGATTACCGATTTGCGCAATTCGTCGACTCTTTGGGCGCTTCTGAACGAGTCATGTGATCTCCAATTGGTTCCGAAGAAGAACTTCGAGAACAAAGTGTTTAAAGTCTGCAAACAATGTCTTTCCGTTTCCGCCAACTCTTCCATACATTCCGTCCACGAAATGGCCACTTCTTCGCCACTCTCTCGGCTCTCTCGCGCTTTCGGAAAGTCATAATTGGCTTCGGCTTCGGAATCGGCTAAACGGAAGCGGAAACAAGCGATTAGTGAATGAAATAATATTTTAAGAAAATGAATAAAGACTTTGTGGCTGTCGTCGGGACTGTCGTTGTGGCTGTCGTTGTGGCTGTCGTTGAGTCTGAAATTTAAGAATTAATTGTTTTCTATTACTAATTGCGAGTTAATTAAGAGTTTAATTGTAATTAAAATTAATTGTTATTTAAATTGCATTTACACTCAAATTATTGTTTGGAATGTCGTATAACTGAAGAGAAAGTTGTTTTGGTTGCGAATACACGCTCTAAAGGGGGAAAAGAGGGGGAAAGGGGAGGAGTTAGCGTAAGATAATGGAAGAGAAGTGAAGAACTGAACCCGAATCGCTTCCATTGATTCCAGACTTTCGTTGGAATGAATTGATTCCAAGTGTTCTTCAGATAATCGCTTTCGAATCGATTCTTCCGTCAAATGAAGACATTCTGACATCGATTCCGCGTCACAACAGCCGACTGAAGAAGAAGAAGCCGAAGAAGACGATGAAGAAGACACAACATTGCCATTCCTATTCGTATTGCTGTTACCGTCGGCGCGAGCGCTCGCGGGAATGTCGTACAAGAGCTGAGGAATGGAATTGGATACTGGAATCACTGGAATCACTGGAATCACTGGAATCACTGGAATCACTGGAATCACTGGCATGGCTGCAGTTGTGTCCAAATTATTCTTCTTCAGATGTTTTACCGGAAAATCATATAAATTAAGATCTAATTAAAGGAAAAAAATAATAAAAAATAAACTCTTTTTCCGATTCTTTACTTGAATTAAACTTCAGAGGAATGTCATATTCGGCGCCATTTCCGCTCTCAGCGCCACTTCCGCCTCCGCTCGTGCTCTACAACACCGGAAAGAGAAAAAGTGATAATTGCGGACAAAATGGCGTCGAATTGTGAATACATTGTTGAAAGCGTTCCAACTCTTGCGCCGAAATACGTCATTCGCTGATTGGTTGGAATGGTTTGGAGCGCAACCAATGAGAGCGCAACAACTTCTGTTCAAAAAGCGATTATCGATGACGTCATTGCTTTTCAATTCTATTGATTCCAGTCTTCGTTCCGATTATTATTATAATTAGAATGACGTCACGGCAGGGGGGAGGGGCGGGGCGGGGCGGGGCGGGCATACCTGTTTGCGGGTGCGATTCCTGTGGCGCCCGTCGAATGATTGACGCAAAGCCACCAACCCTTGAGTCCATTGGGAGAGTGCGCGAGGACTGTGAGGACATCACCTTTTCTGAAGGATAATTCATCTGAAGAGGAATAGAAGAGAAGATAATTGCGAATAAATAGCGATTACGTCATTCGACAGCTCTGATTACCGGCGCTCTCTGATTGGTTGGCGAACAGAGCTCTGGCCAATCGGGTGTCAGCGCACGACTGCTCGAGACAACAGACAATCAATTAGAGAGAGATTGCGATTCACGCGAACCAACAATACCTGAAAATGAGTTAAACTTTTGCTTTGATTTGGATTTTGCTTTCGATTCGACATTTGTTGTTGACATCAAATGAACATAAATTACGTCAATATTATTGCTTTCTAATTGTATTGTCAGAAGTATGGAAGGGATGTCGACACACCCTTTGGCGCAACGTTTTATATGAATTCGATTGTTATGACAACCAATTTGTCAAAGATTTCGGAATTTTTTCGGAATTTATTCAAAAAAAAAAAAAAAAAAAAAAAAAAAAAAAAAGTTTTTCAAAAAAGTTTTAATTTTTGTTAAAATTTATTATTTTTTGAAAAAATTGTTTTTTAAGTCAATTATTGTTTAAAATACAAAAAAAATCGAAAAAATGTTTGATTGAAAGCGGAAATGGCATTAAATCGGGTTTAGTTCCGCTCTTTCACTCAAACTTAAGACAATTTCCGATTATTTCAATCAAAAACTTCTTTTCAATTAGTTTTAGCCTTAAGTGAAATCTTTTTTTGGAAATCGGTGTCAAAGGTCACCAAAAACCCTCTCTTTTGACATACATTTCATTTATTCGCTATTTTTGCCAAAAACTGCTTTAAAAAGAGGTATAAATAGTCGATAAAAAGCATTTAAAAACTCTTTTACTCTTCTTCTTGCCATCAATGCAGTCATCCTTTCATTCCTCTTCAGTTGACAATATGAAGATGAAGATTGAATTATCCTTTTATTTGTTCCATATTTTCATCTTTTCTTCTTCTTCTTCTTCGCTTCTAATTCGGGTGAAGAATAAACACATTTTTAGCCATAAATTATCTAATAATCTTCTTAACCATTATCTTCTAATAATCACGTGTTAATCGTCTTTATCTATTCCAATGGTTGTGCAGCCGAGAAGAGCCGCGTATGACTTACCCGCCGGCGCGCGTCAGATCTTAGGCAAAGAAGTTCGGACGACATTCTCGTGTCCAGACGACGGATATTTCGCGGACGTCGACAACGAGTGAGTCTTTTCCCGATTTTTATGTCTTTTTTGCCGCAAAAGCAGTCATTGATTGCAATATTGAGAATAAGAGGGGAAAGGAGTGAAAGGGGGAAAGGATATGAAGATTGCAATGCTATCTATTAGGTATGACGTCATAATTGATCAGAAATTCAAATCTTTTCTAATTATTATGTTTTCTTAACAATCATTTTGTCGATTTCGCGCAAATCAATGCAAATCACGTTTTGCACGCGTTTTGCTCTCAATTGTTGTTTGAATTTGAATTTTGTTTTAAACTTAAACTCGAATTCTGATCACATGACTCACCAATGCATTTCAATTATATAATTGTATAATACAAAGCAATATACAGTAAATATATAAATATTTCGGAATATATTATACTATTGTTTGAGTCGTTGATCTTCACTCAAACCTAACGATAATTAATAACAAAATACAATAAATAATAAACAATGAGTTCAATCACGATCTTCACTCCCCCTCTCTCCCCCTCTCTCCCCCCTCTCCCCCTCTCCATCTTGAGTCCGCTCGTGCACTCGAGTTCAATGCCCTTTCGCCTGCATTCTCGCGCATCACTGCAATATTCGAAACGATTCGCGAAATGCATTGCCTTTTGATTGTTGTCCAATCGCGCGCTTTATTCCATTCAATGCACTAATCGATTCGAACTGCTTTCCCCTTCGAAACACTCGTTCACGCCTTCACTGCTTTCCCCCCCTTATGGCTTGGCGTCACTTCTCGCGCCGAACACTATAGTTGCAAAATCTTTCACCGATGTCTCACTCAACACAAAGCTGGCGGAGGAATGGTATGATGACGTCACACACACTCATACATTACATAATCTCTTATCAATGATATTGCGCCCCCTCTCTCTGCCCCTCTCTCTGCCCCTCTCTCTGCCCCTCTCTCTGCCCCCCTCTCTCTGCCCCTCTCTCTGCCCCTCTCTCTGCCCCTCTCTCTGCCCCTCTGCCCCCCTCTCTGCCTCTTATAGGAACAACTGCACGAGTCGTTCATATGCGGCAATCAGACAGTTTGGGACCAATCGACCTTCACGTGCACTCACGAGGACAGCGCCATTCCTTGCGACGCATCGCCGATGTTCTTTGATCTGAACGCCCGAATCGGACAGAATGTGCCGTTTCTCGACCAGACAGACCT
Source organism: Porobelba spinosa (assembly GCA_034699545.1). Lineage (NCBI taxonomy): Eukaryota > Metazoa > Arthropoda > Arachnida > Sarcoptiformes > Damaeidae > Porobelba > Porobelba spinosa. The sequence continues at coordinate 5,103 of JAQIYC010000443.1, forward strand.
CGACAGAGCCCGCGTCGCCCGACCGGACTTCTGAACAACTCTTTTCGCTTTTTTAAGTTTTTTTCAAATTTTCAAAATTTTCAAAATTTTTTAAATTTTTCCGAAAATAAAAATTAAAAAAAATAAAAAAATATTTAAAAAATTGATTTTTGAATAATAAATAATAAATAAATAGAAATTAAATAATATTTAAGTAAATAATAAATAAAAATGAAAATTAAATAACAAAACGTGAAAGTGTGTCAAGGTGGTCGGGATGGTTAGGTGTGCAGCAGAGATGGTCGAGTGGAGAGAGAGACTATCGCTGCCATCACTATCACTCATCTCCTCTGCCATCTCTGCCCTCGATCTGTCAGTTAGTCTCATCTAAACGCAAGACATGACAACAAGTGGATTCCAGTCAACGCTTCAATTATCTCTTTTTCTTCTTCTTATTCTTCCACTTCTTTTCGTCCGAAGCTCTTCCGCCGCAACTCTTCGGGTAATATTTCGGCCAAATCTTTCTTCCTTATGACGTCATATCCTCGTCTGTTCAGATACGCCGCGCGGCCTACGATCTGCCGGCGGGAGTGGTCGAGCAATTGGGCTTAAGTTCGGTAAAGAAGACATTTCGGTGCGAATCCGACGGCTATTTCGCGGACGTCGACAACGAGTGAGTCTTTTCCCGATTTTATTCTTATTTTTATTTCCCGAAAAAGACTATTTAAACCCATTGTTCAGTTGCAAACTGTTCCACATCTGTCACTCTCCCGTCGGCGCGAAGAACCCATCGGCAATAAGCCAGAGCACAATGGCGTGCGGCATTGGTCAGCTCTTCGACCAATCAAAACTGGTCTGCAATCACGAATCAGATGCCATTCCTTGTGACGCTTCCAAACAGTTCTATTATCTTAATGAACGCATCGGTGACGCCAGCGCCGACTTCCTCGGCCCGGCAGACATCGAGCGCGCGAAGAACGCACGACCAGAGTATCGCGCGAAGGCCTAATGGCAGCGATGGTAGAAGTGATTGGTTTTTCTTAGAAATTAATTAATTCTTAATTAGTTTTAATTGTAATTAAAGTTTAAATCACTTTCTCTTCTCTTCTCTTCATTTGTTACCACTTTTGCATATCTCTTATCTCTTATCTTATCTCTTATCTGATCTATTATCTAATCTATTATCTCTTAATCTCGAGACATTAAACACAATTTGAAAATTATTTAATTTCTCGTGAATTGACTTTAATTTCTTCTAATTGTTGTCAAATGCTGTCCAACAATAAGCTCTAAACCGGTTCTCGTTCTACAAATCACTTTCTAATCACTCGATTGTTGAAATCAGTTCGAAATGACGTCATATCTGCGATCAGCCAATCAGAGAACGAGTTTTCGAATCAATTGATCAATAGTTGCAATCAATGAAAGCATTAAATAATTGCCAATAATTGCAATGACGTCATCGCATCATAATCACCATTTCATGTCTACCTCTATATAATGACCCATTTGTTCATTTCTCGCCAATTCTCACTCTCCCCTTCGCTCCCCTTCCCTCCCCTTCCCTCCCCCTCCATCCCCTCCCCTCTTCCCCCCATTCCTTCCCCTCTTTTCTCTCTTTAATGACTCGTTTGTCCTTTTGCTCCAAACAAGAACCAAGAAGTGAGAAGAAGAGGTCAGAAGAGGACACGAGAGGATAATAAGGACGTGTGAAGGCATTGTCGAAAGTGAAGAAGTGGACAAAGAGTAGACATTTGTGCTAAAAGTCGACATAAATGCCAATAATTGCAATCAATTGAAGAAAAGCTTGTTTTCGATCATAACTACAATTTTCGCCAATTCTATCGCTTCTTCCCCTCCACTTCCGCCCCCATTCCCCCCATTCCCCCATTCCTTCCCCTCTTTATCCCAATTGTATTGTTTGAGAAAAAAGAATAAAAATAAAAAAGTTTTCAAACATTGAGTCAATTCTTGTTTCAAATTATAATAATTAAATGCTTTCGATATTCTCGTGATTGACAACCCAACTCTCAGCCAATCAGCAATCAGTTTTCGAAATTTCAAATATTTTCCTCTTTTCTATTCAATATATGTTAATACAATTGCATTCTAATTGCACGTAACTCTAGTTTCAGCTTCTAGTGCCCCCTTTGCCCCCTTTGCCCCCCTTGCCCCCTTCCCTCCTGTACACGCCTGTCTTGCTGTTGAACTAAAATAAATACAAAGATCACGTGCTATTAATCAGAAATTCAAAAATAATTTCTTATAATTAGCGCGCGTTCACACTTTGGTGAGAAATTCGAAATTGAGCAAAAGTGAGCGAGCTAAGAATAGAATTTTTGAATTAATTTTCGGAAAAATATTTATTTTTTTGTTTTTGACATAAATTTATAATTTTATTCAAAATTAATAAAATTTGAGAAAAATTTTAAAAATATTTTTGCGAAACGAATATAAAACAGAAAAGCGGCTAAAGAAGCGAAATGTTAATTGAAAGTGAATTTTCGGTTCGTTATACTGTAAAGCCTTTCGGCTAAACGAGAAGTAATTATTGTATTTGTTGTTGAAATTGTGCCAAAAGTTGCCAAAAGACTAATTCATAATAAAAACAAATGTAAGTTATGAACATCTTTTGAGTTTTGTTTATCATTTCATTATTTATTGTTATTATAATAAAAAGCTCTTTAAAAGTCATATAATAAGCACTTTGTTTCTACTCTTTTGACATAATTTTAATTCAAAAAACAATTAAAACATTAAATCTTCTTTAAATTAATTTTTTTCTTGTTTTGCTTTTAATAATTGCTTTAAAATTACTTTTAACTACAAATCCATTCAAAACATTAATTAATTGTTAATTAAGTGTTAATTAACTAATTGCTATATAGTCTGCCATCTAGTGACAAGAATACGCGCTATTTATTATTCTTGCTATTTTCTATTGCAGCGCCACACAGAATCACGTGGCAGAAATTCAAACTAAACTTTTTATTTTGACTCAATAGATGGCAATAATTGTTTAATTAATTGAAAAGAATTTTAAATAATATTTTGTAATTTAATTCACATTTATTTCAAATTCTTATGAAATATACGAAAAGACAAATACATAATAGAAATAATAATAATATTTAAATAGGCTTTAAATGGTTAAAAGGAAAAATGCAAAATATTTCGTCACTTTTTTGTCATAAAATTATGTTTTTATTTAAATAAATCAAAATCTGGAAAAATAGAGAAAAAATAGAAAAAAAGTCAAAAATGAAATTATTTTCGCATTTTATGGCAAATAAAGCGATTTTATGATAATTTCGATAATAATTATTGTTTTAATAGTTTTTGATTTGAATTTATTTATTGCAATAATAGTGAAAATGTTCAATAGTGAGGTGGAGTTGCAGACCTGGGCCTATTTCAAAATTGCTCGAAACAGACTGTAATTTACAGTATTATTAGTTATTATTATTGTAAGATGCAAATTACTTCCACTCAGCAGTTGATAGCCAATCAGTGCTTTTCTCTACTTTGACTGCACTTTACTCTAACTTTACTCCAAAATTGACTTTATTTACAACTAGGGCAATCAGCGCCCGCGCCGCAATGGCGGTTTTAACATCATAATATTTTATAGCTCTTTTTGCATCCCCAAGTCAGTCTACTTATAAAGGAATCTGATTTAACACTAAATACTACAACTACGGTATACAGTTACTATACTATTACTAATATTACTGTAATCGAGAGCACGTGAGCACAAATCTCTCAAAATCTTTCTCTTTGTTCGCCATTTGCTTCTAAAGTGATTGCAATTCATGTCGCGTTCTAAATGTCTATTGTTTCGATTATTCCTTATTTCCAACTAAACAATAATTAAATGTAAAAAAGGCGTAAATCACTCCTAAATATATACACGTGGTCCAACTTCCCCCCTTGTATCGACCCCTTCTATTCTAACCCCTTGTCAAATGTTTATGCTATCTCACATAGAGGTGCGACATAGCACTAATGTTGATTTTCAACTATTTTCAATTTATCAATCACTCCTAAATGCATTTTCAATCTTGAGACAAAGTCTAAACATTATTAAAAGTATTTTTCAAGAATTAATTCTTTTTATTAGAAATTAAATATTTTTTAATTATTTCTTAAATAAATTCCAAATGAATTGCAATCAATAACTTTGTATGACGTCATAGGGTCAAAGCGACCTTGATGAGTTCGCAGTGACCTTGCTCATACCCCAAGTGTAAACAATGCGTTTTAGAAATGAATGAAAACTTTGTTTTAATTGCAGTCAAAGTCCAAAAAGAGTCGAAAGTCTTTCAAAAGTTCTTTTCGTTTGAATTGTTTCCAAGAAATCGATGAAACAATTGCATCAAAAGAGGTCTTGTCTTCGATTCTCTTATCCCTCTCTCAAAGTTCAATTGCATTGAAGGACACTTTTATTCACAAATTACGTCCTCACGTGTCGACTCACAAATGCATTGGAGAGGCGCGGAGGGGAGTGTCGATTGCGTGACGTAATGTATGGATAAAGCGAGTCATTGATCGAAATGCAGTTCCGTTTGAAAAACAGGTTTTTATTTCTCAAAAAAATACTTTTTTTTGTTTTTATCGCAAAAATACGTCTTTTTTAGCAAAAACTCGAAAAAAGGATTTAAATCCTAAATCTCGCGAATCGAGCGCACAATCCATTCCTCCTCCACATCCACATCCAGGTCCACTTCCAGGTCCACTTCCAGCCGGGTATGGCAGAGGCACATTCCGCCGTCGCGTTCAGCTTTCAGGTCACTCACGAGGGTATTTAGCATTTCGATTATTTGTTTACTTTTGCCAATTAATGCAACAAGCTCATTTACATTAATGTAATGCATCAAGCTCATTTGCCAAACAATAACAAACCAAATATGACCCGAATATAACCCGAATTAACCCGAATTAATTCGAATTTACTTGTTGTGGTAACAGGAGTGCGCATTAACTACGACTATGAAGTCCTTCATCAGGTCTGGCTGTCGGGACTTCGCTTCTGGAGGAACCGATTGGCGCGATTCGGAGTCAGTTTCCCGCAAATGCTTATATCATATATATTGAGCCTTTCTTTGCCTTTCCTTCTTAGCGCCAGTTCGCGAATGGCGTCTACCCGTCGTCCGTCGAACTTCTGGTCGCTATCGTTGCCGTCGTCTCTGTCGCCGACTTTCTCTTCCGATTCGACACTTCTTTCGGTTTCATGTCTTTCCTCAACGATGACGTCATTACTCCCGTCCTTTCGACTCAACTGCCGTCGGGCGGTCGCCGTCTACTCTCTTGCGTAATCTTCGGACTTCTTCTTTGGTTAACGAAAATGCTTTTCATGAGATATGCCTTAAAACTGCTTTTTATGTACAAAGGATGGATGTATGAGTCGCGAGCGCCCAATCGGGGTATTATCTCTTCCATTATCTCCTTTACCACTCTTCACCAAGATCATCTCTATTCCTCTTCAGGCCGCTCTCTGCCGACCAAACTCTGGATAGTTCTGATCCGCGTTCTTACGGCCACAAAGAGTCCAAAACTCTACTCATATCAGGGTTCTCTGCCGGGCCTCCCGTTGCCCCCTCTTGACCAAACAATAGAACGTTATTTATTGTCAATCCGTCCACTTTGTGATGACCACAAGTTCGAGCGAATGGTCTCTTTGGCCAATCAGTTCCGCGATGGCATTGGACGCAAATTTCAACGTTATTTATGGCTAAAGTCTTGGTGGGCCAGCAATTACGTCAGCGACTGGTGGGAGGAGTTTGTATACCTGCGGGGGCGGCAACCACTGATGGTCAACTCGAACTTCTACGGCATCGACTGTCTCGGCGAAGGACCGACTGGCCGGCAGACGGCGCGGGCGGCGAATCTGATTTACGCCAGTCTTCTGTTCCGCAAATTGATTGACAGACAAGACTTGAAACCCGTAACTATGACAACCGAATTGACCAATGGTAATTAGTTTATGACGTACTTTATGACGTAGATAATGGTCCAGAATCTGGTTCCGCTTTGTTCCTACCAATACGAACGTGTCTTCAACACAACGCGAATCCCTGGTCTCGAGTGCGACCGACTTCAGCACTTGACCGACAGTCCGCACGTTCTGGTCATGCATTCGGGGAAGTTCTACAAACTGACGATTCACCACAAGGGACGGCTTCTTCAGCCGCGGGAACTGCAACGCCTTCTCGACAAGATAGTGGCCGACGATTCGCCGGCTCTTTCCGGTCAGTATTAGTGGCGCCGACTGTCGGCCGAATCGCGAACTAACAGTTAATGCCTTTTCAGCCGAAGCCAAGTTGGCGTCTCTTACGGCCATCGATCGGCCGACTTGGGCGCAGACGCGCAACCAGTTCTTCGCCAAAGGAATCAATCGGATCTCATTGTCGGCCATAGAAAAGGCGGCGTTTGTGGTCGCTCTCGAAGACGAGGACTTCGAGCACTCGGACGAAGACCCGACTAAACTCGACCGATACGGACAATTGCTTTTGCACGGGAAGGGCAATGATCGCTGGCAAGTGATGACTGCGCTCTGACGTCACACTCTTATCTCTTATCTATATTTCGATCTTTAGGTTCGATAAGTCTTTTAATCTAATTGTCGGTCGAAATGGTAAAGTCGGCTTCAATGGAGAGCACAGTTGGGCCGACGCACCCATTCTCGCGCACTTCTGGGAGTTTGTTCTTCACTACGACTACAATGTCCTCCAATACACCGAAGATGGCAACTGTCGGGTCGGCAATGGACTGGACTTATCGGCGCCAATACGTCTTAAGTGGGATCTTCCCGAAGCTCTTTGCGTCAGAATTGATAATAGTTTTCGCGAAGGTATGCCATATATATACGTGTATTGCATATATTGCGTGTATATATAGTGGTTTATAGATTATTATATATAGATATATAGTTTTTATAGATTATACGCATTTATACATTGATTTATAGAAAAATAGATTTATTGACTAGAAAATACAAAATGGCGGCCATTATCTCATAATCTCGATCTACAGCCCAATCAGGTCTTCGAGACGTCGATCTTCGGCTCTTCGCACACGACTCGTACGGAAAAGGAGAGATGAAGAGATGCCGAGTCTCTCCCGACGCGTACATCCAAATGGCGCTTCAGTTGGCGTACGTCCGCGATATCGGCCATCTCTCGCTCACATACGAGGCCTCAATGACCAGACTGTTCCGCGAAGGCCGGACCGAAACCGTGCGTCCGGTGACTGTCGAGTCGGCGGCGTTCGTGCATTCGATGCTCGCGCCGACGAAGAGTGTAGCGGAACGGCGGGCGTTGTTGCGGACGGCGTGTGATCGGCACCAACGCGGCTATCAGGACGCGATGTGCGGCAAAGGCGTCGATCGGCATCTCTTCTGTCTTTACGTCATCTCTAAGTACTTGGAAGTCGACTCTCCGTTCCTGAAAGAGGTTAATGACCTCTCAATCACTCCAATGACCTCTAATGACCTTTCATTCAACTCTTAATTACTCGCATTGTCCTTCAGGTGCTGTCCGAACCCTGGAGACTCTCGACCAGCCAAACACCGCACGGACAGGTCGGCCTTCTCGGCGCGGCCAACATCAGCGCCGGCGGCGGATTCGGTCCGGTGGCCGACGACGGCTACGGTGTGTCGTATATCGTGGCCGGAGAGGAGAAGATATTCTTCCACATCAGTTCGAAGAGGAGTTCCAGTTCTACCGACTCTTCGCGATTCGCCCAAAATATAGGTCTGGCGTTGCGGGACATGAAGGCTCTCTTTGACGACCGGAAGTGATATCTATCGCCCAATCGGTTCGGCGCCGGAAGCGGAACCATTGAATCGGAAATTAAAGTCTTTTTTATATTTTTTTCATTTGTTATAAACTTTTTGTTTAATAAAAGAATATTTCGAAACAACTTCTCACCTCTCGTTCCATCTCTTGACCTAAAGGTCACGTCAGGTCACGTGAAAGGCCTGTAAAGGTCAGTGACGACAGCAGTGGTGCGCATGAGTTGTGAACCCGAAGTCATTGCAGTCCAAACACGAAGACATGAAGACTTCCTCTTCGGCTAAGAGTCGGCAATAGAGCGGAAATGAGTTTTGCGTTCATTTCCGGTCACAAAATGTTTTGGTTTTTACTTCTCTTTTGTTCCGAACTTTTCGATCCATTTCTGACGTAAAAGAGAATTAAAGGATTAGTCTTTGGATTAGAGATTAACGGATTATATGCTGTCTTAAGCAGTGATTTCAAATTGATAAAAAGAGGTAATATTGACCTGGGTGATTCAAGTTTTACATTTGCTATGATTTACTTGCAATTCAGACTTAAACCAGCGTTTGTTGGTTTATAATGTTTTTTCTCTAAAATTTTAATTCAAGTTTAAAAGCAAATATAAATTAGGCAATTTCCCCCCATTTTGAAATTTAGTTTAAATTCAGTTAATTTAGCTTAAATTCGCTTAAATCGGCTTTAATTACGGGTTTCGCGAACAAAATGGCTGGTTGGCGCGCAAATTTTAGCGGGAATCGCCATCTTGTTTTTGATCTGAACCCCCCCTAGGATTTTGAGGAAAAATGAGTTATTTACCCCTACCTAAGCCCCCTGACCTGACGGACCTTGGCCAACCCTGCTTGTAAGCGAATCAGTGTTTTCATGAAAGGCTTAAGAAAAGTGTCTCGAAAGTGAAGCGAGACTTAAGACGCAATGCAAACAAAATCAGGCAAATCGTTCGCAAATTTTATAGCCTTTTTTGCTAAATTTAACTAAATTTAGGTTAAATTGTTGTTAAATTCGGTTTAAATTCAATTAATTTTGCTTAAAT
>JAQIYC010000444.1:0-13894 GCA_034699545.1 Porobelba spinosa
TATTATTATAACAATTTACTCATTAAATTAAAAGTAAGCAGTTAAAATTTAAATTATATACAGTATAATTTATATTATATTAAACATTATTATAGATTAGCTGTTTTATTGAACGAATCGGCGAAAAAAGAGTTGGATTTTCTGTTTGGAAGTTATTTACTGTTAATTACTATAAGTCTTACGAAGTATATTTCTTACATTAATATTTACTTGTTTATTTTAATTATAATCTTAATTTTTTACTATTTATTATTAACAGATTATTGCATATTTATCCTTGTTATTTTGCAAAATAATGAATAGATCCGGATAATTTAATTTTTGACATAAAATCAAATTTTTAATTGTATAACAAATTATTTATATTTAAAAAGTAATCAAATAATAAAATTAAGTCTTTAATTCTCATTAATAGATTGTTTGAGAAATTTATTATTCATAGTCCGACAAAAATTTTCGCATATTTTTTAAATTATATAATTAATAATATAAACATCAGCCCTTCTCCCCCCTTCCCCCTCATCCCAATACTTGATGGCTATCTTTCCCAAAAATTTAAGGAAAGAAAATCTAAATCTTTTAAAATTCAACACCCAGGTCAGTTTTTATTTAACGATATTTTTTTAATTTTGCTAAATGGGGTTTAAATTCATAAAAATACCCCCCCCCCCCCCCCGCCCCTACAGCACGATTGATCAACCTCTACACCTCTAATATAGTTAAATAATTTATTTACAAATTAATTAATCGATTTGTGACTCAAATATATTTTTAATCAAATTTTTATTTGAATAATAGAAAACGAAAATATATTTCAGAATTAAATCCCAAAAACAAATTGAATAAAATTAATAAAAATTAAAAAAATATTAATTTATTTATTTGAAAAAAATTTTAAAACAAAAGATTAAACAAAAATGTTTTCATTGTTTGTCTCAGAATTAGGTTTTTGTTGAACTGGTTTCGCCTCTTCATTGGCCACCACTTCCACCTCAACCTCATCGTCAGTCTCTTCATCGCCGGACTCTTCCTCTTCTTCTTCGTCGTCCACTTCATCCATGTCTTGGTCGGACTCCTCGTCCTCTTCCTCCTCATCCGTCTCCTCCTCTTCGTCGCTCATCTCCTCATCGCTAACCTCTTCATCCGTTTCCGACTCTTCCTCTTCTGACTCATCGCTCGACGAATAAAATGACTTTTCTTTCAATTTCTTAACAACTCTTTGATTACTATTATCTCTAATGTTAACCAAAGCAAAGGTGGCCTCAGGTTCGGGCGCCCATTGCTCTATACGGGCCCTAACACTAGTGTCCGGTTGCACTTCAGGCCAGTCGGGCAGCTCCTCATAATCGGCCGCTTTTTTATCCATAAAATGAGATAACGTCGCGATTCGAAACTGTCGGCCACTGTTGTCCGCATTGCCGGCGCCTATAGTCTTGTTGCTGATGTCGGGCACACATTTGGGCACAAGTAGTATACGCTTAGCCAATGGAACGTCGTTGAGGAGTTGTCTCAACATACGGCCCCTATCGCGCACATCATAGTTGAGGTCATATTTGGCTAAATTAAATAAAAAGTTAACCAAAAGCTTAATCCGATCGCTAGTGTCTTGTGTTATAAACAGTTTGGCCGAGAGGTTGAGCGCCTGGAGCTTCACTATATCGGACTCCTGACAGAAGGTTTTGGCCAGTTTTCGAAGAACGTCCGGCGCGTATTTGGCCGCCCGTTCATTGGTTGGACAGAATTCGGCTAAAATCCAGAGAATGGTAGCCCTGGCCTGAGGTGTTGTGATTTTGTCCATCAGTCGTACGATCTGTTTGACGATCATTGATATGATTGACTCGTCTTTATTGATAATCTGAGTTCGTATGACAACAATACTGTGCGAAACAATCGCTTCGTTCCGATTGGATAGTAATGTAATCAAACCATTCAGACATATCGGAGCGATCTCTTTGATTCGGGCCGCGCACTGACCGATGGCCTGAATGGTTGCGGCCATAAACTCCAAGTCCTCTCTATAGTTCATAATATACGCCTGAAATTCGCGTAAAATAAGCGAAATATTGGCCGAATTCGACAAATTGGTCAGAATTTCGAGTTTAAGTACTTTCGATTGCGTCGAGTCTTTCGCTTTAATGAAGAATGACTTCAAAAACGGTTCGAACAGTGTTTTGATGCACTTCTTCGACGACTGGCCGGGACTGGTGTCGAACTTCAGAAAGTCTTCCTCTGACTCCTCATCGCTGTCTTTATTGACGGGTTTTTGGTTATTCTCGTCATTCGTTCCATTATTCGCCGTATTATTCAATTCAATGTTCTCTTTGTTGTCCTTTTGCTGATTGTCTTCCGGCGGGTCTTCAATGGCCGTCATTCCGGTCAGAGTAACGATATTTTTCAGAACAATTAGTTGTATCTCTCGATGGGAATGCAATAAACGGATGAGCGGTTTAACGACAATCGAATTGAGTTCGGAATTCGGCGCTAAAGACAAATACAACTGAATTACAGACAAAACAACTCCAGAATTACGGCTCTGGAGGAGAGGTTTGGCGCTACGAATGAGCAGCCGATGGTCCGGATCGAGAATTGGTGGCTCGGAATCGTTGGTCTCAAAGGGCGGCCGTCTATTCGGGTCGAGAAACTGCGTCCGCGCGTAACGGATCAACATATTTATGAGAATTATTTGTCCCCATTCGTCGACGTCGACCAAAAGGGAACAGAACTTTCGGTAGTTCTGGTGAATCAAATCGAACCGATCGGGACAGACGTCTTCGAATGCGGCGACGGCTGAGCCCAACACCAGTGATGTCTTGTCGTTGAGAAGCCGTTCGATTATATCGATTATCTCATTCTTGAGGTCCGGGTCTAATGAGAAGAGCTTAGGTATGGCGTGAGCGGCCGTTTTGCGCACATATGGGCTCATGTCGTTCGAACAGTCCCTTATGGCGATCAACATAATCGGCGCTATTATCTGCACCCGAATGCTCGACAGCACTCGTATAGCCGACGCCCGGATCAGTGGATTGGGGTCTTTGAGTGAGCGCTGGAACGTCGCGATCGACAGGAGCGCCAAATCCTGTTCCTGTTCGGCATAACGGGTCAGATAGAGATAAATCAATTTCTTGAGCTCTGCGTTCTTCGTCACCACATTCTTGACGACGTGTGCGAAGAGTTCGCGCGGAGTCTCACCCGACCGGCCCTTCGCTATCATTCCGATAATGCGTTTCATAGCTTCGAGTTTAAGGCCGTCTTTATTCGACTCTAACATCTGCTTCAGGTCTTCGTGTTTCGAATTCGACGAAAAGTTCGAGTTTAGGAACGAAGAGACGCCCGACCGGTGCGACTGGGGTTGGGATGCGCTCGACGATGACATTGACATCAGATTGGATTCGCTGTATGAGTGCGATATCGGTCCCGAACCCGAAGATAGGCTGTCATTGGCGCCAAACATATGGTCTCCGCCACCGCCGCCGCTGTTGTCTGAGTGATAGTTATAGTTCGACGTCTGCTGTGAAGACATAGACATCTTTGGCCACAAGTGTCGATCGATTTTCGCACAATTAGTCAAAACAAATGATTAGTTTTTGATTTAAACTTTTGATTTAATTAATTAATTCATAAATATTTATCGTTTTATGGCTTAACTAAACGCCAATCAATTCATTATTTTTTTGCATTTAATTGATTGAAAACTAATTATTAATTTAATATTAGATTCAATCAAACAATCGATTGATTTGATTGTTGTTTATCTAATCGACGGACACGTGATTTCAATCACAACTCAATTACACTGTTTTCGTGGCGTTTCCCTAATTCTTGTGTTTATGTTATTTAATTGCATTCTCTGCTATCGCCATCTCCTGTTAGAAGTTCACATTAACTGACTACTAGTGAACTGTAAGAATTTTATCATTTCTATTGCTGTTTTAAATTATCTAAAAAGTTGTATTAATTGTTTTGTTGCGAACGGTTTACATATTTATTTAAATCTGAATTAAATTTTGTTGTAACTTTTGATGTAAAACTTTTTGAATAAATACATTGTATCTTCTATATTGCTTAAGTTTACTCTTTTCAAAATAAGCCATGCTATTTTAAATTTAATATATTTTTTACTTGCTTGTAAGTATAATTATTTATATATCTTTTGAAGCGTTTAAAAACTTTTTAAATGTTCTGACTGTATTTAAGTTTTTAATTTAATCTAAATTAATTGATTATTTAGAAAATGTATTCTAGCTACTATTTGCCTCTTTAATCATATTATTCATGTTCCTTTTAAGTAGTTAAAAAATAAATCTTACCTTTACTTCTTCTAATAAAATTTGTTTTGAAACCGAAACACTTAAAAAATAGTTTTCCATTTTATATAACATAATATCGAGCAAAAATTATTTTTAAAAATCATCTTAGTGTTTCAATTTCACTTTGCAGTTTCTAATAACACTTTATGATATTGTTATGTAGTTTTGTTTAATTTTGTATATTATTCAGTACTGGAATCACACCGGCATGCTCACAGGGTGCTCGTTTGTTGCCACGCTCACATTTATATAACAAATTTTGAATGAATTTATTATTTTAATTCAGATTTCAATATTGCAGTTAAATTGTTTTAATCTTTTCTAATTATTAATTACTATTTATGTGAAACAATATAAATTTTAATAGAAAAATAAAAACAATTTAACTGCAATATTGAAATCTGAATTGAAATAATGAATTCATGCAAAATATATTGTTTAAAATGTGAGCGAGGCTACAATGAGGTGCCTGTGATTCCAGTACTGCTTTTAATATAAACTTCGAATGAATTTCAAACCTACAAAACCTAACTCTCGCACCGATTATTGTCAACAATGGAAAAGTTTTTATCATTTGTTTTTTCATCTCTAGCTTATTAATGCCCGTTATAATGCCACTTATAAGATTTAACAAATATTTTAAAAATTTAGTATAGTTTAACAATGTGTTTAAAATTAAAAAATTAAAAATATATTTAAATTTTGTCTCAAAATCAGAAATGTCTGCAAATGAACAAAACAGAGAACTTGAGGCTAAAGATCCGACAAATATTCTGAATTATGATGTTATGATAGAAATCCTATCGTATCTAAACATCAGACAAATCGTAAGACTAGAGAGAGTGTCGAAACAGTTCCAGAAGTCCTCTGATCTAACACTTAGACGAAGAAAAAGTGTAGAAATCGGCAAATTGTTTGCATATAAACTAACGGCTCATTTTCGCAAAAAGGATTTTATTGCCAAAAGTTTTCGATTACCAGAGTTTAAAAACTTGATTACAAAAGACATCGACGGAATGACTAATTTAACTAAAAATGTCTATAAACTGCTCTGGATATCGAAAAAATTAGTCAAAATTGAAAGTTTAATCTTTTCATCGATTATATCAAACTTTGAAACTTTAAAAAGTATATTCAATGCATTCGATTCTGTCGTTTCGATTACTTTCATTGATTGTAAGTTTGTGGACGAAAAACAAAGTTATTTCACTCGAATCGGAGAACTATTTTCAAATCGGATTAAAATATTTTATATACTATGTTCGAGACATTCATACGAAGTAATTGATGCAATCGAAAAGATGACACAATTGGAGATATTATACATTGAATTGTATTCAAGACAGAGTTTATTCAAATTGTTTCGATGTCTATCCGAAAGCATTCGGTCGTTATATTTGGATTATATCGGAGAAGAGAAAAGAATGGATTTGGAAATTGCGGAAAGTTTTAGCGAAAGCAATGCCAAACAACTCGAATGTCTCGTAATCTACGGACTTATTATTGTAGAGGAAGTGTTTGCTGTGTTTTTCCAACATTTAAACTTAATTTCGTTTTCATTCTTTTCCCAACAAAATGCAAACGATTGGCAAAACATTTTAAGGTTAGCTAAAAGTCAGCCCAATCTTGAGTATTTGCAATTATCCGGACAGAAATTTTGGAATAAGTATTATGTCGAAAGTAGGGCATCGTTTGAAAAAATTGAAAAACTTTTATTATTTTACGTTAACATCGATTTGATTGGATTTGAGAATCTATTGAAACTGTTTCCCAAACTCTCGACTCTTGTGTTTTGCTGTTTTAGAGTCAGATGTCGTTTAGATGTAGATTGTAAGACATGTTATCGACATTTGGTTTATTCGATCGCAAAGTTAACTACAATTCGGAAATTGGTTTTGCATTTATTCGATATAAAGAAATTCGAAAAAGCAATTAATGAAACGCTAATTGACTTCAAAAACTTGAGAGAAATTCATTTAATGACTTATTTGTTCGTCAGTCCAATCAAATATAGTTTGATTTGTCAAGAATTTATCAAAAGCTGTAGAAAAATGTGTGAAATAAAGCCGAAAGAGTTGTTAAAAATTAAATTGCATTCAAATGCAATCATTTCGGATGACATCGAAATACCAAGAAATCTAAAAATCGAGAGAACATTGTCTCTCAACTACTGACTTCTCATACTTATCGCGATTTCTATTTTTAATTTCAATAAAATCTTTGGTCAAAATAATTTGAATTATTATTTTAAGGTATTATATAATTTTAATTAAATAAAATAAACTAAGGTTAGACAAATTGTTCAAGGTATTGTGTCTTTGTATTATAATTTATAAAATAGATTAAACTGTGAGTAAACCAGTTATATGTGGGTTTAAACGAGTTATAACTTATATTTTAAACTTTTTATTAACAAAATATATTAACAATTTGTTAAAATAATTGAAAACTCCGTTATCTATTAAAATAGAATTTTATCTTAAATTAACATTTATTTGTTGTAAAATAATTATAAGTAAAAAATGTTGAAATGTTTTTAAAATAGTAGAAATCATTTGATAAAATTTGAAAGTTTTGCGACAAAACTATATTCAATTCAATTAAAATAAAACTATTTTTTATTATTTTAATCGAAGATAAAATACAGAAAAGTTTAGAAAAACAAAAAATGAATGAATACTCAAATAATTGAAACAATAATTAGTTAAACGATTAGAAATTGTTGGCAAAAGAGATGTCGTGATTGATAGTGTCGTTCGCATAGCTGTTAGGCATTGAGAAGTTGTCGGTCGGAGTGATCACCGAATTGTCTTCACTCGACTCGACCAAACAGTTGATGTGTTCGTCGCAACACTTTATGAATTCGATCACAAATTCGTTGTAAGTCTTTCGGTCTATTCGGGCATTAAATCAAATTCAGGAAAATCTTAGTTTCGACTCAAATATAAACTTTTGAATAAATACCGAATTTATCGCTCATTTCAATCGGGAATTGCATGAAATCAATGCATTTGAAGGAATTCCGACTCAAAACAGTTCCATAGAGTTCGACCAAACACTGGACATTGAGTGGAGTCGTTAACTGCGATTAAACACTAAATCAGTTCACAATTGCAATGCTTTAGAAATGCATTAACCGATTGACTGACCGGTTGTCCGAACAATATCTGAATAAACTGGTCGTCCGTTGTCTTAATTGTCGCTCTTTTGCCGTCACTTTCGACCTATTATTCAAACAAATTAATAAATAGTTTCAATGATTAGAAAACCAAACAAATGATCAATACTTTGATGACATCTCCCATAAGAGTCGCCGGTTTTGAGATATAGTTTTGCATTAAATTGCCTGTAATTCGAATTTTAGCCGAATTTTCGTACAAATCCATAGCTTATGACTAATGGTTCAAAAGAATAAAACAATTGATACTAAGTTTAAAACCGAATTAATAATCAAAACAAACGATTGAATTGAGTTTAAGAAACGTTTTGACGACAAATGGTTTTGTTTTGTTTAGCAGTAAATGCGCCAAACATTCAATGCATTGACATATGACGTCATCATTGCTTTCAATCATAAGTTTATTTGAAATTGCGGTCAATTGTGGACTTGAGTTGACTTTAATAGCAATCAGTCAATCGATTCATTCAATTAATTAATTAATTTAATTATAACGAACTTTATATTTAAAAACTTATTTAAAACCTTAAAATGAATATTGAATGCAATTGTATGCCATCTATAGTCTTATTGGAAAACTTCAGTTTAAAAGTTTTGTTTGATTTTAAATAGATTTTAAATAAATTAATTTAAATAATTGATTTAGTTTTTAAGATAAATAAGAAATTATATTAAAAATTAAACTATAAATCAGAAAAATAAAATGAATAACATTGAGATATAACATTGATACTTTAAATTTAGTTCACAAATATGGCTCAAATATTATGACAAACTTAAAAAAGTCAAAAACTGTATCAAAATCTTTGCAATTAATGTAAAACTACTTTTTGCCACACTTTCCATACATAAGACTAATCTTAATCTAAGTATTGATTGGATTAATAGCAATGGACTTCTATGACAATTCATGGTATGATTAGGACTTAATTTAAGACAAATTAATGAACAATTGATTGTTTTATTATAAAATTTTAACATTTTTTGCATAAAATAAAACTAAAATAACGAGAGGTTTTGGGATCTACTGTCGATAGTAGTAATATCAGTGGCGGTCGTTCTCATTGTCTGTTGTGTTAGCGGTTGTTGCGAACCCCTGTGCGGCACACGATATGTCGTTCCCTATACAGTGCAGACAATTGTGATCCCAAGTGCGGACAAACCGATCGAATCGAAGCCGACAGCGAAGGCTACCATTGCTATCGTTTCGGTCTAATCGTTCAGAATCTTAATTATTAACTCAATTCTCAATTACTTTAATTTCTTATCATTTTTTAACGTTTTATTTCTAAATGTATGACTAATTTTAATCGATTCTAATTTTAGTAAAAACCCAATTAAACCCAAATATGTATTGAATTGAAAATAATTTGTTCAAAATTTTGTAATTTTATTAAAATATGAATTTACATAAAAACAAACTAACGATTGAATAAAATGATAAACAATTAAGTTTTATGGCAACAGATATTAGTACTAAATAATTAAAATAGTTTTATCTAAAAAAGTATAAAATTCTTATGAAAATAGAGTAAAAGGTTTATATATTGTATAAGAATTAGATAAAAAATAATTTAATGAAAGCCTTATATTCTTTGATAAGAATTTTAGGAATTTCTAATGAATCCAATTCTTGGCTTTTACTCATTTTGTGGAATAATGTTTGAAAACAAATCTCTTTTAATGTATAAACTCTATCGAAAATATCTACAATTTGTGCGCCATTTGGAGGCAAAACATTGGACACAAAAACCAGATTATTATTGATTTCTTCGGAACCGATAACTCTTGTTCTGAAACTAAGTCTTCGTTTGTTTGCATTGTCTTTGAAAATCCAGGGATGGCTTAAAAAGGTTTTCATTTTGAAAAACTGTTTCGGTTTAAGAGTTATGTATTTGACTTCGAGTCCGGAGTAATTAATCCAATCGATGTCCACATTCTTATCCGATCTGTTGACAAAACAGACAAAATACTGTTCCGAACAGTTTCGGGAACGGATCCCGACTTCCCTCTCAATCGCTTCACTCATCTATTTCATCCGTTTTGTGTCTTTTCTTGTCTTTAACCAAATTTTAGATTTTTTGAATCAAAATCTGATTTTGGATTTGAGAGAAGACATGAAAAGATATATATTTTAAATGCATTAAAAACTAGTCAAACAAATCAGAATTAATTGCAATTTACAGCTAATGAGTGAGAGTTGAGTCCAAATAACAGAATAACTGCTTTTGCGATAATCGCCAATCAATTGGTGACTAAATTAGTTAACAATTGAAATGTTTTTGTTCGCAATTCGTCTGATTCTCAATGAAGACACTTCTTGAGAGAAACATGTTTTCCAATCAAACTATTAATTACTTGAATTATTTTTATTTTCAATTTGTATTTTATTATTTGTATAACTCTTTTGTTTTATTACTGGATTTGTGTTTATTTAGCGACAAATTGTGAATAAATTTGAGTAATATTTATATTTATGTTTATATTTACAGTTAGTTGAATAACTGTATTGTTTTGAAATGACATTTAAAAGTCACGTAGACTACGGGTTCAGTCCATAAATACAGCTTTAATTTACTTTTGTATGCATTGAGTGATTTATTTCGATTGTATTTATTATATCTTTTACATTGAAATGATTAATGAGTTAGAGTTACATAAGAATGAAAAGTACATGAAAACACAATTTATAATTAATTAATTGTATTAATAAAAAGAGATATAACTCATAAACACTTGTGACGCGAAGTTTAAGCACAAATACATATATAAATTGACGTAATTCTATAGACAGCGATGTATTATATCGAACGTAATTTAGTGTACGAGCCGTGCGTTAGGGGCGGGTTAGGGCTCAACCAGTGGACCAGTTGTGGGCATTTGATAGGTTGAGCGCTAATCAAAGCCGAGTAGTTGTAGTGGTCTTGAGATGAGAGTCTGAATAGATTTAGCTCTGAATCGAATGCAGAGCAGAGAAAGAGAGAGACTTTGAGAGCAGACGTACGTATGTTTTGATGTGATCTGAAGTCAATTGCTTTGAGAACTGAGAACTCAAGCCTTAAACTCGACTCTCAATCGACTCCAACACTAATCATATCTGCTTTGACGCGACGTTGACTTTACTCCTAAATAATTGATTGAATGCTATTTGGATTGCAGTGAATGAGTGAACGCATTGAAGGCATAAAACAGTGACAACAGCTCTAAACCAATTCAGTATTGGATTGTTGGCTACACTCGACACAACCGAACCCACCGTTCAGACCATCACTCGACCACACAATTGTCGATATAATCAATGAATTGTTAACTATATATTCAAACAAATCAACGATTGATTGTTATATATATACGAAACTATACCTCAGTTTTCAATTAAGTTCATTTCAAATCGGATTTGTCTTCAATTATGTCTTTCGACTACAATGTCAACAGCAATGATAATGTAAGTCATCTCTACTCTACTCTATTCTAACTATTGTTTTCTTTATTAATGCCATTAATAGTATATAATTATATTTACTCTAAATAAAGCTATCGATTGATTAAATAATAGTTAATTAGAATTAATAATCGAATATACAGTGAATTACATAACGAGTTATGCTTTTGAGGGCTAATCATAATTACAGCAAAACTAACGCAACAGATATGCAGTAAAGCCCGCAATACAGCCATAGCTAAGAGCGCTGTCGAGTCAGGCGATCGTTAAGAGTGCAACTAATGGTTCATCAATTCTTGCATACCTGTGCTCAACAAGTCTTGAAGAATAGCTTTTTATTAAATTAGTGTTTGAAAACTCGATCGCAATTAACACTAAACTTATCGATTAATAGTTATCGAAACCCTAACTCTAACCCAAACCATAAGCTTTCGCCATAGCATAGCACAGACATAGCGCAGCACTAGATATAAACCTTGAGTTATGGTTAGTAACGAAACTATTTCTGCTCTGTATTGTGTTTTCTATACCTGAGATGAGATAAGAGTGCCATAACTGAGCTCTTGATAGATAATGTAGTGGAAGAGCACTACAATCGCTGATAGACTCTAATGTGCAGTAATGCTGAGCATAGATAGAGATAGCAATGCAATGCAATAGCAGAGTAACGTCAACAGGTGTCGACCATTTATCCAATGCTTTAATTCTTTATTTTCGCCAATTTATCGATTATTTAAAAGATTTATCGAATTAGTCGTAATCAGCGATTGTGTCCGAACTGACGGCCAATTGAATCCATTATGTGATTAGAATTTGTAAATTGAATAGAAATCGATTTTTAGTGCAATTATTAGATTTATAGCTCTTTGGCTGCTCTGACGGCACTTAAAGGACAAGTATTTCAAGTTTTGAGTCTTCGTTCGCATATCTATAGCTATTATACAATACATGTATTGGTATCGCAGAGAGGGCTCAGGCAGAGGCAGAGCAACTCTGGCAGCTCTGCAGCGGCTGTGGGGCTGGAAATTAGTGATGGCCTTGAATGATGAGATTATAGTGTTAACGTCCAGTGCTATCTCCGCAGCCAGTTATTGCATTCACAGGAATTTTTTGCCCCAAAGCTATCTCTTCTATCACTGCCTTAACTCAAGTTTTTCTAATTTTTTATTTTCTTCACTGCATAGGTATAGAAGAACTTATTATAACTTATTCTTTATATTACATTATATATAGTATGCAGTCTTAGAGTTGGGTTTAGAAGCAGTCGAGTTGTTCTGCTTTGCGCTATTGATTACAATAATATAATTTAATCCCCGAGTCTTAAGTGCTCTTTAAGGCCTGGGTGTGTCTGATTCGTGTTCATCAGTTAGTAACTTAGCTTTACTTTACTTTTTCTTAACTTATTTATAATGCGCTAAAACTCTGTACTACCGATACCCCCACCGACTCCTCACTCCTCTCTGCGCTCAAACGCAAACCCAATCAGACTTAAGACAAAAGTCTATTACATATAAACACAAAGTAGTAATGAATGAGAATTTCAATGCCAATAGAATTACTGCACGTTTTCTCATTTATGTCTACTATTTATCTTTTATTGACCACATATTCCGATATTTATTTACAATTTTGTCTTATTTCCCATCACTACCACCACTACCGATGGCAGAGCTCACAAATCGTTCCCTCGCCCAGTCATAGCGCAGCCCTCAGTCCCATTAGTCCAGTAGCTAATTGGTCGGACGAAGACTTCGCTCTACTCTCACCCAATAAAGTCAAACGAGAAGTCGAGTTAATGGACATCAACTTCGCCAACAATTACAACAATATTATTGCAAACACTAATCGATTCGACTCTAATAGCTTCGCAAACAAAATGCAGACAAACAGCAGAATATCTAACGACACAACTGCCCGAAGCTTTCACTCCGGGGGTTCGAACCTGCCTTACCCGGGCTATAACGCCAATGCTATGGATATCAACCCTTTGTGGTTGAGTCACATAAAGCGTGAAACTGAAGAACTCGATTACACGAGTGCTAACAAAACCAGTTGCCAGTCGTCTCCCGTTCCCATATTCCCGACTCGTGTCAAACAAGAGCCGGACAGCGGCTATGCCTCGTGTCCTAACACATCGCCAATCCATGATTGGACCAGTTCTGGGGTCACCAGTACTACAATAAACGTAATTTGAATTGAATTCTTATCAAACATTTAATTAATTGATTTAGTAATTGATGTAAACTCTCATTAATTTAGTTTTAGTCGATTAGACCTTAATTTTTAAATTGAAAATAAAAAGAATTTAGAATTTGAGAAAAGCAACTCTAGACTGGAGTCATGTTATTATAGGATAGCTATAAATCTAATTTAATGTCAATTTTTTGAAGTTTAATTGAAATTTTAATTAAAAATGGCATTAATTTATAGGATTCTCAGCGTTCGAGCGGTTCGTTCTTATTCCAGATCCAGAACTTAGCGCTAAAGGAATGCGCGAAAGAGATCGACTTCGCGTGCGATGCCCTCAACATATCTGCCGGTGAGTCAAGCATTTGAGACTGTTTTGCGATTAAGGTTTGAGATCTATATTTGCGACAAATTCTCTAAAAACTCATACAAAACATTAAAATTTAGTATTTAATGGAAACAAACACTTGTTTTGTTGAACATTCCTAATGCACCGAATTTGGGTCAAACAGTGTTTTGATGTTTGACTCATTGCATCTCTTCTTTATGCGAAGGCATTGGAGGCAATCGACCCCAATCTCAATGTCTTTTAGCAACTTATGGGTCATTACTTCGTTTAACATTCAAATTATAGCTATACTCACTCTAGTAGTCCTATTAATGCAAACATTTTTTAGCCGCACTTTCGAGGCTTAGTGTTATTATTAAGGATGTTAGTAGTGAAAAGTTGCGAACTTTTCACCCTAAATTTTAGGCTAAAATTTAACCAACATTTCACTT
>JAQIYC010000445.1:0-13890 GCA_034699545.1 Porobelba spinosa
CAATATTAGTTTCACAACAGATCCCCAAAGAGGGCATTAGTGTCCGTGCCTTTTATTTCTGTCCGACACAATATATATTGTAGAATATATTGACATTTTCTAATTTTATACAAACATCAAATACTCAAAACCTATTAGTTATACAATTTTCACTTTCATTCATCTAATTGCTTAATAATATGATATACTGTATGTATTGAATGTATTCCTATTTGACTCAATTTAAAATCTATAATCAACTCATTGTATGCGTTCAATGAATAGCTCTTTAGGCGAAATACAAAGCCTGAGAACTGAGAAAAGATCTAAGGTTTGTGTGAAAGAGAGGGTGAGAGAGAAAGAGTTATATCATATAAGTTAGAGCTGAGCTGTTTTGGTTAAACAAAAATGGCAGTAATATGTAGTAACTCATAGTTAATAAAAAGTAGATCCAAATAAAAGCAATTAAACAGGTTTTTGGTTTTTTGTCTCTAAACACCAATTTTTTGCCCAACGTTTGAGTTGAGGAACAGCTGCTGTCGCACAGGCTATAGCTCTATAGGCGATACAAGTGTATAGTTTAGAGGAGTTTGCAGTTTATATTGAATTGCAAAATAAAGAAAATAATATTAATATTGATTTTACTAAATGCCATATAAATGACAGACTGTTCGCCTAAATTAGTGGTTTTTGATTTTATTTTATTTTGTTTCCTCTTCTTCTTATTTCATGTTTACGTTATTTTATTTTTGTTGTCTTTCGATTCAAAGCCATTCACTACTAAATGCCAATAAAAACAAGAATCCATTCACTCGTCGGTTATTTAAATGATTTACAATTAGTGAGCATTTCATTCAAATTATTCGATTCGTTAGCTTTGATTTGATTCGATTCGATCGATCGATCGATACAACCTCTTCGAGTAGACCACTATTCCAGCTCTTCTAGCATTGAAACAGTTTATTCTTACAGATTCTTACAGTTTATTTGCAAATTCTGCACTTTTTCATTATATTTATCAGTTTTAGTTTGAATTTATTTTGTTTTTTACATTAATATAAATATATTTCCAATTTATTAATTAATACGAATTTTTGCAATCTATGAAAGGCTTGAAAGCGAAAAGTATAACAAAATTGAAATTTATTTTCAATACTTAATCTCAAATCAAATAGATTGAGGACTAATGCAAAGACAGTTAAGCAAAGGTTAGTTAATTGTAAAAAATGTTGTAAATGTGAAATTGAATTCATTAACATATTATTAGCGAATGCTGTTTACGCACAAAACGGCTATAAAGGCAAAGCATATAATAATGATTGAGTTGAGTTGGAAAGGCTGTTCAGTTTAAATATTAATTACTATATTTCGTAAATTGTTGTCTACATTGCGGTCGTGCGCTCTTGTGCTCTTGTGCTGAGGAGAGGCCGGTTTGGATCTATGTCACGGACGCCGATATCAGTTTCGCTTTGAAGCCAACTTTAGCTCATTTTCGCCATTTCTCACTCGATTCACACATTTCTTAAATTGATTTCCAAAACTATTTCAACAAAATGTTGTATTTTTAGTGCAAAATCTTATTTGAATTTTGCACTCAAATTGTCGGTTCGGCTATAAATAGTTGAATATTTTCAACAATTATTTTTGACTTAAAATTGTCTAATATTGAGGAACAGCTAAAGTGTTGAGGTATTGATATTTCTCCAAACGAGTGACTCTACTCTACGAAATATGAGTGAATTAGAGGTTCACTAAAAGCCAGTTTCGAGTATTTGCCTAAAACTCCATTTCGACACTTAATTATATCCCCTTTACGTCTCTTTAAATTAATAAAAGCTGCAAACCTGTCCTCCCCGTGCGCTTCCATATTGTCTTTAAGTTTTTATTATTTCACTGCCAATTATAAAAACCTTCAATTTTTTTAAAAACTAATATTACTTTTGCTGTTAAACACAAGACTGAAGTCGAAGTGAATACAACAAAACCGAGTCTTTAGTTTAGCGAAACTCAACCTATAATTTACTCTTTTCTTTGTTATTCTTATAATTAATATATTATTTTGAAATTATTTTGCTTTAAACTCACTATAAATGCAATTCTAATATTAGATTTAATAAATATATAAATATTTTATAGTTTATTTAAATTTTAAATTTACATTCGTTTCCGAAATCGATTGATAAATAATTTTATTATTAATGTATTTATTTATTTTGACTAAATTAATAGCATTGATGACTGGATTACTGCTTGTATTTGCATTTAAAGCTGAATTTTAAACAGACTTTTTGCTAATTAATGAACTCTCGATCTCTACTCTTTCACTCATTAACTAAAATTAAATTTTTAAAAATAAAATCAAATTTTCTTTTTTTAGAAAATAAAAACAAACAAAAACTACAGAAAAATTAATAAGAAATAAATTATCAAATAAATTGAAACATTAATATTAGCAGGCAAAAGTTTAATGAAAGCCAAATTGGTTGAAATTAATAACAATAATATAAAGAATATATAGAATAATAGTATTTGTAATTCCAAATCATATACAGTTTGAATGATTAAGTTTAGCCACTCTTTTGTCGCCAATTAAGTCAAATCGCCTTCAATTAGAAGTCATGTGAAATGCTATTCAAATGCAAATTATTTTCGAATACAAAGTATTTATTTATTTCCAGTTTTTATTTGTTATCAAAATTTATTAAATTAGTTATAAACTGAGTATTAAAAAAGTTGAGTTCTATGTTCTGTCGAGAATTGCTTTTATCTCTTATTTAGAGATAATTTTTGTTATTTTGTATTTTATATTAAGTTATGTTTATATTCCGAACTATACTGTGTGTCGACTCTGCGATCTTTCAAATACCAGTATATCTGATGCGAGCCTTACAAACAGTCTTACATTTTAAGTGAAATTTAATGCAAATTTACGAAATGCAGCCCTGAATGTAAAATATTTATTTTTTGTTATCAGGTTCAAAGTTTTCCAATATATTCGCGAATAAATCCCAATAGCATTAAATAAATTGAGAATTTCTACAGTATATACAGTATATACAACTGTACGACCGGTATATCGAAACAAATCTTTGAATTCTTGCGTTTTATTGCAAATCGATTTTTATCTATTATTTTAATCAATATTTTTTATTCTACAATTTATCATCTAGGCCTTATTTAAATTGTTGAAATATGATTGTAGTTGCCGGCTTATTCATCTAATTGCAAGATGAAAGCAGCAAATTGCATCAGTATGCATTCTATGTATTCTATGCATTCTGTGCCGATCTAATCAAATAAAACCAATTCAATAAACACTTGTCTCTATTCACTCAATTAGAAACTAAGTTATTGATTGACTTTATTTTATTTTTAAACAATTTTTTCTTTTTCACAATTAATTTGTCAAATAATTGAATTTGAATTCAAGTACAGTTGCGCTGAACTACAGATCTGTAGTGATTGGACTCGATTTGTGCGATTATTAGACTGTAATTCGTAATTCAGTATTAGTTGCGTTCATCAAATCGAGTGAAAAACTGATTGCATGCAATGTATGCGATGTTCCCTAAACTGAATTACGTTATCGAAGACACAGTTGTGTTGTGTTTGGCTCGAAGTTATACCGACGAGGAGTACAACATTAGCGAAGCCTTAATGTCAAACTAGTCTTCATTTCAGTCAATCAGCAATATTTGAATTTCAAATGAGTCTCTGTTTGAGTAATAGATTTATAAAATTGTTTTTATTTTACCAATGATAAGGACTTTTCAGAATTATATATATTTTTATTATATTTTTCTTTTCAGATAAAGTTTAGATTAAATTTTGAAATTTGTTTCATTAAATTTTTTGCTGTTATTTCAAAATATCTACAATTATACTGAAGTTAATTAAAGAAATTTGGATTTAATTTGCAGAACATATATCCATTAGTTTCATAGAAAAAGCAGTTCTTAATGTGTTTTTTATTCTTTTTTTTGTGAAATTAAAACAATTCATTGAAACTTAAGTTTTGAAGAAATAGCAGAAGTTTTTTTGTTTTTTATTAAAATCCTTGCGCTTTAAGAAAATATTAGTTTAATTGCTTTGAGTTATTGGATAAACACAAACAACACGAACAACACAATCAGTACAAACAGCCACTGCTTTGATGTGAAAAACTGATTTTGATATTAAACAGATTATTTGATTCAACTCTTTTTTATTTAGCATAAATAGACATGTCTTACATCCAATTCAAGTAACCAAAACCATAACAGCTCTATACTGTATCTGTATTATACAATATTGTAGTTCTTCTGTATTGTCTTCTTTCTACTGTTACAGTACACTTATCAATGTCTGCTTATATAGCTCTGGTCTGTCTGTCTGTCTGTCTGGTCAAGCGATGGCCAAACATTCGATTCATTTGATTTGATAGATTCGATTGGATTACTTGTTGTTAAGCAGAACCTGCAAACCCTGTAAAACAAATAGCTAGTTATCCGTTAAAATAGTGCTAGCTCAATGCTCAATGCCCAATGCCCATTCCAGTGCTTGTTTGCCGAAATGCCTTTCAGCTCGTTTGGCTCCGAATCAATTCTCGAGTCAAGACTTTTAACATAAGAATGTTTCGAATCGACAACTTTGTTGCACGAGTTGAAAGTCTCGGTTCTTGTGATCAGCACTAGTTATAAATGTTTATTAGAGTCGATCGCAGATACGAGACGCTTGAGTATCGTTTGATAATTGTATTTCTCGATCGAAGCCTTTTGAGACTAAAACAAGTCTGGAATTCGAAAATATTTGAAACTATTCCACTATTTTAATGAATAAATGCTTAAACAGATTATTTCGAAATTATAATTTAGAAAACAAGTCATTATATACTTTTGGATACATTCAGTATTCGAATCGCTTTTATGCGATTTCAAAGTCAGATACAGTTCTATAAATTTAAACTTAATTTTTTATTTAAAAGAAAAATTTGTAATATTTATACAATATTTATATATTTTAGTTATTTATTTTTGGAAACCAATTCATAAAATTTACAAAAAAAAAGTTTATCTCAAACATAAAATTTTAATGTTTTATATTTTTAAAATGTTTTATTACAATATGTATTTGCAATAAACACGCATTGAGTTGAGAATTAAATTTGAATATTTTGTTAACCAGTTTCCGATAATAGTTTGCAAATTGATTTTAATTGATATTCGGCTCAATTTTACAAAATACTATAAATCGTTTGACTTTTTAGTTTTTGTTTCAATCTTTTTATTGAATAATTTGTTTTTTAAATATTTACTTTTTCACACTTCAAAAAATGAAAATATAAAAACTAAAATCGCATAAAACAAAACAATGAAACAAAAATTGTTTAAAATTGTTTAAAATTGTTTAAAATTGTTTAATTGGAAACTTGTTGACTAATAAAAGTTTAAACTCTCGAAATGATATGTTATGTCATATACTTTAAAATGTATTGATTTTATTTGAATATTTGAATTAATTTAAATTAGTTTTGAGTATTAATTAATTGGCGATAAATATTCAAATCGAATAAATATCGGATAAATGTCGGAGAGAGTCGAGAATCGGCTTTAATTGAGCGAAAGTAGAGACTAGACGAGTAGAGACTCACAAGTATTGATGCACCGAATGTTCAACTTTAAGCACTAAAAGGCTTTTTATTTAAAATGATTTAAACTCAAAGTGTTTTTGTGCCATAAAAGCGATGTCTGTCTCGAATTGATGCAACTGTTGAAACGAATTCTTGATCCATATCAGCACTGGAATGGTTGCACTGAAAGCATAGCAAAAGCAGTTGACCCCTATTGGAAGGCAGACCGTGTTCTCGGATTGTGTGTCTCATTCAGTCTCATTCAGTCTCATTCATATGTTATTGATTGCCTTTCATCCGTACGGTTGACATCTAAGTTCATTGATCGCATCTCCATCTCTACAGAGCATAGTCTCGCTATAGCCTCTCTATAGCCTATCTGTAGCCTCTCTATAGCCTCTGTGCCTCCATGGCCTCCATGTGTCTCCATAGGGATCTTCTCAATCTGTCCGCAGTTTTTTGGCGACGCTTCACATAAAAACTTTTTTCACTAAATTTTATTGCACACAGACATGGATTATAAAATATATTTCTATTGATCGAGTCTTGAACTCTTGAAACAAAACTAAATTAATTATAATAACTCACTCTTTGCTAATTAAAGCTCATTTCGAATGCAAAGTCAAACGAGAACTTCAAAACTTTTTATTCATTTATATATTTATATATTGCGATAATTTATTATATAATTGAGTTCACGAATTCAATAAACACTAAACATACTAAACATTCAGTGTTTTTATTAATTTCTTAAATTATATTTTTAAATATTCAACTCTTTTCTTATTTCTCTTTCATTAATCATATTTTTAATCCACAAATTAATTCAGTCAAACATTTTCTGGAACTACACAACACTTTGAAAAAACTGATTAGTTATATATTAAGCGTTTTTTCACACTTTTTGTTTTGTTTGACTTTAAATATTAAGCACTTTCTGTCAATTACTTATTGAAACTGTTTTACAATTTTAAACTATATTCTAATTAATGCTTTCTAACAGTTCTGATCTCAAATGTGAGCCATGACTGCAGACAATCGGAATACAAAACTGAAGACAAATTTGAAAACACATCCGACAGTCACAACAACTAACGAGCGGCCGGTCATCCGTCGGTGGAGTGCGAGTGAGCCCTGCATTGAAGTCCAACTTTGATGCGAAGGTGCGATAGCTCTGATAGCTCTGACCGAACATCGATTCTCAGATATAATCAATATTAGCATCAAATGCAATGAATTCAATGCATTCAATGCAACAAATCTGTAAACTTGTTGTTCATCCCATTATTGTCACTAAGTGTTCATCCAATCGACTAAATCGACTAAATGGGCAGCAGTTCCATGAGTTGCAAGAGTTGCATCAGTTCCGACAGTCCCGACAGTTGCAACGGTTGACATCCCTCAGCAAACTGAGTGAGTGCTCCAATATATCAGAACAGATATCACTGGGAGTTTGGGCACTGGATGTTAACAATTTGATTAAATAAACAAAAATAGAAATTAATAATTCGTTGAACTTTGAAATCGAGTGAAAACGACTGATAAATCATAAATCGAACCAAATCTACAAATTCTGCATAAGTTTCAAAACTTAGACTTAGTTTTAGTGCCGTTTTGTGTTCAATCAAATCAGATGTAATCGAAATATCGATATATTGTCTCTAATTGTAGTGCAAAAGGTCTTCAGTCTGTGATCCAAAAGAAAGACAATAGAACCGATAGATCCGATCGAACGAACCACGCAATCAGCGCCGGGAGGTGTTGATTACGAACATGCAAAACGGTGCTTTTCCATGGGTTAGTCCATCTCTAGGTGCGAGTCAAAAGTCCCCATGGCCCGGCTACCAGGCCAGTCTAACAGACCTGTTCCTCAAGAAAAACCCGCTTCAGTTCGCGACTTCGGGTATCTCTCAATTGGCCGCCGCTTCCAGTTATTTAGAGAAGATGTCGACTTTAGGCGGTCCCAACACAAGTGCTAATTCTCCCGGACCACTGGCCGGCCCCTCCTCGGCCTCTCCCAGTGATATACTGATAACCCATTCGACTCATCCCCACTCGGGAATCAATTCTCATAAGTGTCCGCATCCGGACAATAAAGATAAGTCCTATCCGTGCGATATCTGTCAACAATACTCCGGCATTAGTGTCGGCTCTGGACTCAAATCCTCAGACTTAGTGACCACTTCGTGCTCAACCAGAATGAACCCAAACGAGTCCCTCGAACACAAACCGCCGCACTTTTCGGCGGTGCCTTCGGGCCACTTGCACCCGCACCCGGCCCACCTCCACTCCTCGGGCGGGGTGGCCGGTCTGCCTCTGCACCACCATCACCACCATCACCACCAGTCGCAACGGCGCCCGTCAGCGGCATCCGGCTCTTCGACGATGTCTCGCAATAGAAATGCAACGAATAATAACAAGCAGTTCCTGTGCCCGGTCTGCCATAAGCTCTTCACTCAGAAAGGTATGCCTCTTCCTCTCCACCCCATTCCTTCATCCACTCCACTCTTCTCTATGACCACAATATAATGATTACTAATGTTTTGTTGAACTCATCCCAACTCAGGTAACCTCAAGACTCATATGATGATTCACACCGGAGACAAACCATACGCCTGTCATGTATGTGCTCGTCGTTTCTCTTTATATCGTATTCTCTCTGTTATGCCATTCTATGCCATTCTATGCCATTCTATGCCATTCTATGCCATTCTATGCCACACTCTATGCCACACTCTATGACATAATAAGTTAGTCTAAACGGTCTAAACGTTTCGACATTTCCTCTTTCGGTTGTTTAGCTGCAATTGCGTCGAGTCTTCAGGTCTGGAATAGGGATGACATTTAAATTAATAGAAATACAAAAATAAAACACATTTTGAAACGTTTTTATTTGAAATTCTTGTTTAGTTTTATTTTTCAAGTGTTTTGCGATTTATTTTATAGTTATATAAATCCTGTTTAACTGTTTTTACAAAATTATTAGATCGGTTCGAATGCATAGATTGAACTCATATAATGTCAATATATTGTGCATTCGTTCGGCTGCTCAGTTGGCTGTGCCGGCTCTGGTAGTCAGATATGAGAGTCTGTTAGCTGCGAGTCGAGAGCATTTATTCTCTGAGAGTTTGGTCACCTTTTTATCTACACTATTAAGGGCTGATATCCAGAGATTGGTTTAATTGCTTCTCTCATGTGGAGCAAAGTTTTTAGTTTTGCAACAAAAACAAAAATTTATGCTTTACTGTCAGCCCAATCAGGTCTGGCTTATAATAAAAGCCCAGTAAAGGGCTCTAAAAGTCTTTCATAAATTAATTTTATTTATTACCACTTTTGGTATTTTTGTTTTAATTAAACTTTTCAGATATACATATATTTTCCGTATTGGCCGAACAGAGCTCTCTAGCACTCGAACTCTCGAACACTCCTATTATTTTCAATTAATCGTTTGCTAATAATTGAACCGAAAAATGCTTATCAAATGAATTACTCAAATATTCTATACATTCCGTAGATATGCGGCAAGAGTTTCACTCAGAAGGGGAATGTGGATACGCACATGAAGATTCACACCGGAGAGAAGGACTACGGGTGCGACTCGTGTGGAAAGCGGTTCACACAAAAAGGCAATTTGAAAACACACGTCCGATCGGTGCACACGAAGGAAAAGCCGTTTGCGTGCGGGGTCTGCGGCAAGAGTTTCTCCCAGAAGGGCAACATGCAAACCCACATTCGCACCCACAACAAGGACGACCGCTTCCCCTGCAGTCTGTGCGGGAAGACGTTTTCGCAGAAAGGTAGGCATTCGGCACAACCACAACCATAACCCTAACCTCAAAGACTCACCGATTGCTTGACCGCCACCACAGGGAACCTGAAGACCCATATGCAGAGACACGCCGGAACACTGCCCGCCAAACGCTATGGCCAACGCCGCCAAGTCGGCCACTCGCGGCTTCTACAAGTGCACTCTCAAAACGCCGGTGCGTACTCTCTGGCCAATCCGGAGCAGTCGCCTCGAGACCAGTCACAGATGAACCGGTCGTCGACTGATGAGGACTCTGTGCCTCCTTTAGACCATTCCTTAGCCGCGCACAGGTCGGGCCAGCAATTGATTGGACACCAGACGCACGGCTCGACACCAGATGACACAATGAGTCCACAGAATCTTCAGCTGAAATACGCGCATCAGTCGAGCGCCTCCCGGGACCCCCTGAGCGCTCTGGTATCGCTACAAAACTCTGCCCTACACTCCCAGTCCCAACTGCAACAACAGCACCGAAGTCCCGGTTCGAGTCCAATCACACCGGAGAACATGGCGTTCAGCTCGTGCTCGGCGGCGACGGCCGCGCGGGTGCTCTACTCGACGCCTACGTCAATGCCTACGCCGTTGGCAGCGCACCAGACCTGGTTGGCGGCGGCCGGCGCCTCGTCGAACCTGAGCGGCCCGACTGCGCACAAGAGTCGCAGTTCAACGAACCCTTACGACGCGTTCTCCGGTCTAACCAATCCGTATGGAAGCTTCGCTGCAGTCCAGGCGTCGCCCCTCTCCCGGCTCTCTCTGTTCAGTGGTGTGGGTGTCGGTGCGAACGAGCACTTATCGCATCACCACAAACAACATCCGAGCGACTCGACTTCGAGCACCACTCCATCGCAAAGCCATACGTCTTCATCACAACATCAGTTCCAGACATCGAACCCAAACCCAGACTTTTCACAACTACTCGAATGAACTGAATATCGATTCGATTCCGATTCGATTCGATTGTATTGAATCTCTAGTCAAACCATTGAACGACAAATTCGACACTTATTTCAAAACACAATTTGCGCCGAAAGACAGAATCGATGCGAACGTAAGAATAGACTGAATTCAGACATCAATTCTAACTCTAAATAAGTTATAAATTCTAATATAATATATACTCAGTATTGCTATTCTGTTTGATATACCGTTTAATCATTTCCAACATAACTACATAACTACTAATGCATTGAAACAAATCGTCAATTGATTACTAATTGGCTATAATTCTGAAAGTGTTGTAAATTTTAAATTTTGCTCAATTCAACGAATCACCTCTTTTTCGATTTACAGCCATTTTTACGCATTCACTACCAATACATCACAAACACTGACAATACAATACATTAATAGTTATTTCAATTTAATTACATTTAACTCTATTTCTGATTTTCATCTCTCGAATACTTATCAATAGTATTATTGACAAAACACTGCTTTCATTGAATCGACAGTCGATCAGAGCATTGAACAACAAATTAGTTTTCAATTTGACTTCAATTCGGTGTAACTCTAGTTCTTTAAATCGATAGAAACGGGAAATTTGTTCAAAATATATATACAATATATTAGCGATAAAATTGAAATCATTTGTTAAATCGAGTGACGACTCAAAAATCCAATTTCAAACTTAATGGACATTAAGGCCCTATTAACTAAATTCAGACTAAATTCTAATCTAGACAAATTAGATTAGAAACCGAACCCAGCACAGCATACAAATCCATAACAGCCATACCGTCCAGTTTTATCAGTGTTACGACTGCATTGACATTATTTTCGAGGCCTCTATCGCTAAAATGAGTTTTACTTAATTTTGAAACCCGTTTCCAATTACAATCCTTTCCATTAAATTACAATAACTCGAAACAAAGTATTCGTTTGAGAGTTTGTTTAAGACTTTTTCAAATTTGAGACGAAATTAAAGAAAGAATTTGTTGAAAATATCTAACAATTGAGTTAATTAGTTTTCGACGTTTCGGTGATTCGAAAGTTTGTTCTAAAATTGGATTTTTATGTTAAAAGTGACTCAAGTCTGCAATTATTGTCTCCAACAGACCGAACAAACATTAAGAGAAACTCTTAAAGAAGTTCTGCAAGAATTAGTACATTATATACCTCTCATCAGATATATTCCGATTTTGCTCTACTCTTCACTTCAAGCAAATGCTTTCATAATTTGTTTGTTTATCAAAATTATCCAAAAAATTATTCTTTTCTTTATTTAAAATTTAGTCAATTAGAGAGTCGACTGAAAAATGACGATAAAAGTCCTGATTAACAATGTCTTAAGTCTTTCCAATCGTTTTTTATTTATATAAAAACTCAAATTCTCTTTGAGTGCACAAAAACCCTAAGAAAAAAGAATTGAAGTCAAACTGAAAACTTTTATTAGCTTTTATTTAGGCTTTGCTTTATTACAATGAATTAAATCATTAAATTCATTACTTAAATAATAGTAATAACTTATTTGAGATAAGTCTCGAAAAGCAATTTTTAACTTTTCGAAAAATATTATTTATATAAAAGATTTATATATTCGAAAAATGAAAATATTTGTCTTTCAATGCTTTGATCGAAAGTTAAATTTTGATTTGAATTGAAATAGTGTTGAGATATCTCGATATCGACTGAAGCGATAAGTGCTTAATATGATTGAGAAAGCGATGAGAGTATTGAGAATTGTTTTGAATTCCGCGAACACAAGTCGATATAATTGAACTAATTTCGAGATTGAGTTCCGATAGGTTCTGATCATTCACTAAGTGCTCAGTTGTGTTGTGTGTACTTCACTCTTAACTCTATAACAGTATTGAATATTTGGTTTATCTAAAAAAAGGAGTTGTTTTGAGAAACAGTGGGTTTTGTAAACTGAAGGACTGAAGGCTATACTCGTTATTAATAGTAAAAACAAAATAAATTAATTATAAAACGTCTCACATGAGGTCAACGACTATAAAGAATTGAATTTTTTGTGACTAAAAATTAACATTTCGAAGGCATAGGAATAATAATTATAACTTAATTGTATGGCTTAGAAGTGCAGAAGTATTAGCGAATACTTTAATATATTGAATACATTGAATACATTGAATACATTGAATACATTGGGTGCCTATTCTCGTACTCCGAATCCGACTCCGACTCTGAGTACTCTTTCATACATTCATTATCTCTCAATCACTGAATTTACATAAATTATATTATATTAAATTAATACTAAATACTATATAAATACAATTCTATACTTTATATTTAAACTATAAATCTATAAAACTATAGCCAATTATGATTAGTGTCGATAAAAGTTGAATCGAATGCTCGAAATGCTTGTCTCAAGTCATTCAAAGCTTAATTATATCGCTCTCTCTCTATAGCTATAACTATATTACGATATATTGAAGACATAATAAGTTTGAAAAAGTTTAAAATTTTATTCAACTATTGTCTGAATGTCAATGACAACAATTGTTGCTCATATACTGTTCATCCAATTAATCTATTCATTCGATTCATTCAATCCATTCAATCCATTCAATCCATACTCTAATCGCTGTTAAGAAACATTCGTAACATAACGTGATTTCGAGCCCTTAATGGCTAATAATGGCTCTCTTTTGTGATTTATAATACTATAGCGTTTGAAGAACTAATCATTTGGTGCTTTTTGATACATATGCGCTCATTATTACTATTTAAACAAATTTTAAACAAATATAATAATCATTTTTCGCATTATTTTTACTAAAAACGGTATATTATTACAAGATTACGAATCCCTCCGTATTATTATTATTATTATTATTATTATTATTATTAAGTTTATTACTATTTGTTTTGTTCACTACTTTGAGATAAAAATAATTTTTACGCAAAAAAGTTGAACGAAAGCTAAAAATGAAACGAAATGTTCCGAATTAGACGTTAAGAACGTTTAAATGTTTTTATTATTATTGCAAATATAATGTAACAAACGGTTGGTTTTTGGCCAAAAAATGTTTTTTCCGACTTTTTTCCAAAAAAAGATTTGTTGAGCAGTGAATCGGTCAATCAAATTGACTGATGTTTAGCCCAAGTGTTTAATAACAAGACTGTGATTATGATTATTCGACACAAGTCTCGCTTCAATAACTTCAATAACAATATAATATAAATTAATAAGTAATCAGTTTTGCCTAAAACGCGATTTCATGACTGATCTATGACTACGACTACGAGTGTTATAGTGCTATGAATGGAGAGAAGCGTCAAAACTGATATACCGATCGAATTATGTGTTATATCTTATAAGTTATTATAACAGAGAATCAAAGCTGTGATGAATTTTGCTAAACGTTTTGTACGACTTGGGCTCTAGATGTTTTTGTTTGCGTTTATCTAATTTAGAAATTGTTTAATTGTATTGATAAGGACTGAGAGTTTATATCTTTGCAAGACTTGAGTGATATTTCCAAATGAGAGGACAAAGGGTTGCGCTTAAAGTGAAGCCCTTTTCCGA
>JAQIYC010000446.1:0-13872 GCA_034699545.1 Porobelba spinosa
CAAAATGTTTAAAGAATACATAGTTCAATTTTAAAATGAATAATAAATATAAATACAGTAAAACTATTTATTAAATTAATTTCAACTTTTATCATGTAATTATAACGAATTAAACTGTAATGCATTTTACATCTATCTGGCTGCCACTAGTTTCGAGGAATAAAAGCTAAGAAATGCATAACAACTAATTGAATACTCTATCAAATTATTGTATTTCTTCAAAATAATTATCGTTCAAATCGGGTTTCAATCGATTTGTTTTAGTTTCGAATTTAAGTCTCAATTCAATTAATTGTCTGATCTCTTCGTTCATGATTTTGATTCAATTGTTTATTTCTTTGTTTAAGAGCCTCTTGTCCTCCAAAAGACTTTTCGATATCCAATAACTTAATGTCAAACACAAAGACATTTCGTTTGCATTACAATCGAGTGATTCCAAGAACTTATACATCGATTCGTTCAGATTGTCGGTCGATATATTCGATACGTTTTTTGTCATCATTTCTAAGCGTTTCCAAAGTATTCAGTTCTAAATAAATAATTGCATGGGTGCGGGTGCGGGTGCGGGTGCGGGTGCGGGTGCGGGTAGATGGGAGGGGCACTGGGGTTCAGATTCTCATTCTCGAAAAAGTTTACATTTTATTCTTTTTATTTTAAATATAATTATTATTATTTGAAAATTAATTCAATAAATTACAAACATTTGATTTCCGGTAATTAAAATCAATTTAAAATATTTATTTTTAAAGTCGAATAACTTTATTTCAGATAATTTTTACCCTTTTATATTTACCAAGTTTAATTAGATATTTCATTTACAAAACATATTATTATCTATTAATCTAATAAATTGTGAATAAAATCAAATCATTGGACTTAAAGTGATTTAATATAACAAACACTTCATTCGCTTTCATTACAAGCATTGAATCGATATAATGGCTGTCAGTAAGCGATTGAATGTTTGATAATATTTTCGATTTTTAGGTCATTTAACGTAAAATCGATTCCTTCGACAACTTTAGCCGCAATTTGAGCCACAGATGAGATAAGAAGAAAAACGATTCCAATTCGGTAACAACCGTTGGCTCTCGCGATCTCAGAAGCGGTTCCACTCATCGAAGCCATCATTTTGAAGGCTGCGGTTGCGATGTCTTTAAAGCTATTCACTTGTGATGACCATCCGGTGCCGTATCTCCAAAAAGTGCAGTAATGCTCGCAATTGAGTGACTGAAACAGATTTGGTATTCAAGTCATAGTTCGATATATAAGACATTATAAGACATAAAATATATTACTTTTAAATCGTAGTTAAGAATTGAGTCCTTCATTCGATGCAAACTCTTCAAGACCTGATCCAAGTCTGGCATTTGATTATTGGTAACTCTGAGCATCTTCTGAGCCATCATTTTCTGATTGTTTACCCGACAGAGCGATGGACTGCGAGTGTCGTTATCTTTGAGAATGTCTTCGAGCGGTTCGTATCTAAGAAGTGCTTTTCCATTAAACGACACTTCTTTGCGCCAACCGTTCGGCACATCCAAGTCATCGACGGTATTGTTGGGCTCTTGTTGTCCGACAGCCGTTACGTGAAAACACCAGACATTACCGAAACTGTCGATCCGTTCGCAAAGAACCCAATGTTTATAGCGATTCCTCTGCACTTCAATCAGATCTCCAGGACTTATATAATATATAATTCGGTTGTAGTCGAGGAATGAGCCGACGCTCCCAAACGAAGAACAGCTCTTCGACTCAACTGATCCCATATTTGTGTCTTTTATTGCGTTTTGATATCAATTTATTTTCTTTTAATAACAACTATTACAGTCAATGTATTTTAGAAGTGGACGATCAGTATTAGAGTTGTTTAGGAATAAAAATATGTCGATTATAACAAATAAAGAAATAAATTCCTTTTTAAACAAATCCGATACGTCTGATATGGTTCGTCTATTTTTATTATACTTTGAACGTATGTACAATATTTACATTTTTAAATCTGGGGTTTCAATAAATTTCGTCACAATTTAAAAGTTTTAGAAATTTTCTAAATTTAATGACATTCTAGTTTTCAAAAATAAAATACCAAGCTTGAATAATCAAACTAATATTATAAAGTAGTTAAAATGAATGTCCGTCTGTACAGCATTCAGTTGTATACAGTAGTTGTTTCAATAGATTTAAAACAGTTGAAAATCAACATTAGTGCTAGATCGCACCTCTATGTGAGATAACAGAAACATTTTACAAGGTTATAATAGAAGGGGTCGAACATAAATTGTTTGGAATGTATAGACATACAATTTTTTTTTTGACTGACGATGAGCGGGAAATAAATAAAAAGCAGAAATATGGAGGTAATGCGAAAAAAGAATGTGAAAGGAGGTGAAACGGGAAAGTTGGTCTAGTGAGTTTTAAAACACATTTAGCAATAATTGAAATGTGTTTTTATTCCCAAGTCTTGTCTCACAAAAATTTACATTTATTTAAATAAATTTTAATAACTTATTATTTTATCCAAAATATAATAACATATTTGAAATTAAATTAAAAGTTTGATTACTCCCCAATAAATTTGCTATTAGATTAAAAACAATTCTTACAAACTTTTTTCTAATTTTAAATAAAATTGATTTTTATAGCAGGCAGAAAACATCATTGTTGTGAGTCACAGTATTGTGACAGTTTTTAACAATAAAATTGAATTCTATAAAAAATATGATGATTATCCAAGGTCCATGGTCCATCAGGTCAATGCGGTTAGGTAGGAGTAAATGGTTTATTTTTGGCCAAAATGCTAGGGGAGGGGCTAAGTAGGGGTCAAAAACAAAACGGTGAATTCACGTCTTAACCGGATTTAAACTAAATTAAGATTAAATTAAGCCCATTTAACTGAATTTAAGCCAGATTTAGCAATAATTAAGTTCAATTAACAATATTTTTACAAATTTGGCGGCCAAATTTTTTTTTTTTGATGTAGTCTTATATTTAAGCAACATTTAAGCAAAATCTCGAAGGGGTTAAAAGCCAAATTTTTCCTTCAAGCGGGTTGAGAGCTATGTCAACCCTTAGCCAATTATAAAAAATAATTACATAAAGGGTTTATAAGCTAGAAATAGTATTCAAAACGTATGACCTTTATATAAAGGCTAAATTAAAAATTAGACATAACTTTATTTCTAAAAACTGTCGCAACAATGAAATTCTATTCTGTTTTTTTTATTCCAATCAAATAATTTTTATTCAATAAAGTTTACGGTAATTGCATCGCGTGAAATTTGCAAGTTTTAAAATTTAAATCTTATTCTATTTCGAAGTTTGTTTTAATTTAAATACAAATTTATTTTATCTTCGATTGTATTTGTAATCACTTTTGAATTCATTGTATTTAACGAATCGCTAACTCTTTGTCGAAGAAATGAAATGCTTTTTGTTATCAGTTTTCAGTAATTAATCGAAATATTAATTATTAATTGTTTTAACGATTGGTTTGTTTTTGTAATTTAGTTTCGTTTGCGTCTGTCGTAACGGTTTGCCATTCATTGCATTTCTGCGAATCATATCTCGCAAAGGGATCAATGGTTGGGTTGAGTGTCCCGAATGATGGGCCGATTCATCAGAATTTTATTCTTATTGATGACAAGTATTGGGAACTCGAGTTCGACAACAGTAGTGCTAATCCATCGCCGCTTACCTTCAAAGACATAAACGGAAATCAAAGCAAATCATTGCCGACTGACTATGATTTGGCGTTTGCGGTCAGGAAAGGAAAAGTAGAGCAAAATCCCACCTGGGACCAGACCATTATTGGCTTTATGAATGTATGTTTAATTTTGAATTAAAATATCTGTTATTTTTGATCGCTTTTACCTCAACCTCTAGACCCGCAGCGGAACGACTTATGTCAGCCTTTTCCCGAAAGGCTTGACTGATTTCGGCACTCCATTCAAAATGGATGCCAAAGATTTAAAGTTCGGCTCTTCCAACGACGCAATGATTCCCGACATTGCCTACAATTTATTTGCCCGACGAGAGAAGAACTCAGTTGTGTTCATACAACAGAAGTCGACCACTTCTGGGGAATACGAACTGCGAACCCAAGCCTACAATATATCTGAGCCTTCTCTGGCCGCTGACAACGAAACGGGGGATTCTTTTTTTGATCGCACCTCTGGTCACATACCGCCCGACGGAAAATACGTTGTGCCGACGGCTCTCAGTTCAACCAACCGAAGCCTATATATTGAAGATCTTTATGGTCTCTCGACCCACAACCTGACGGAAGGAATGATTATATTGTTTTCAAACAATAATGTCTTCTCGTATTGCATAACCAATGAATACAATCTTTCTTCGGAAGTAAGTCTTGAGTTATGTTTGAAAATAAATACAATTTTAATTAAATTCTGTTTTTGTTTCAGTGTTTGGCACAAAACCTGAAGATATTGATTGATTGCAAAACTTATGCATCGCATACATCGCCGAATACACCGCTGAATACAACTGTCGGGTCAACCGAAACTGATGTTCAAACCTTAAACACTTCAGATACTCCACCGCCACCGCCACCGCCAACGGTCGGGCCAATTGCAAGTGTTGAACCTATAAGCCCTGAAAATACTGTCGATACTGTCGGTAGTTCCGAAACAGCTGATCCCAGTCCTGAGCCGGGGAACAACCTATTGTGGCTCTATTTGCTCATTATATTCATTGTAATTATAGTGATTCTGATTGTCATAATCTTCTGTTGTATCAAAAGAAAACAAAGTATTCGTACATTCATTTCAATTATTATTTTAATTAACAAACCATTCCATTAGATACCGAAGCGGCGAAGAAACCAGAAGACGGCGAGACTGCAGCTGCTGGTCAGCCGGACAAAGCTTCACAACCATCTGACGAGTCCAGTCTCGCCGGTTTG
Source organism: Porobelba spinosa (assembly GCA_034699545.1). Lineage (NCBI taxonomy): Eukaryota > Metazoa > Arthropoda > Arachnida > Sarcoptiformes > Damaeidae > Porobelba > Porobelba spinosa. The sequence continues at coordinate 4,925 of JAQIYC010000446.1, forward strand.
CAATTGCTTTTCTACTAATTTTGCCCAAATATCTAAAATTTCAATTTTTCTAATTTCAGGCGGAGTTGAGCCAAGCCTTAGAAGTACTGTTTAGTGAAGTAGTGAACGCGTTATCAGATTTAAACAAAACTTCATTTTATTTATTCCAAACAAATTCAAAATTGATTGCATTTATTGTCTCATTATATCGTTTTATTTATTTTGAATTTAAGTTTAATTATAAAATTAATTTTTTTCAATTAAAAATATATATAAAATAAAGTCTTTTGTTTGAAATATTCAATCAACAAAATATTAGTCAAATTTAATGTCTAATTATTTTTAGTCCAAATCAGAGGAAATTCTTTCGATTGAATAACGTTTTGTCCGACTTTGAGGCCTCCAGTGGTCGGCGGAGATGTCTTCCACGGCCTCTCAGCTATCACTGCGTCGTCGCCTGACATTCAATTAGATTTTTTCAAAACTTATTATTTTATTACAAATTATTTCTTACCCAACCATCGAGTACTCAAAACTCTTCTGGGAGTAGACCTGGACAAATTTCCCGGCGCTGAGTGCAGTGTTCGCATATGAAATACAATGCAATCACCCGGTTCTGCACAAAACTTTAATATTTTATAGTTTTGATTAATGTCTTCATCTGAGGGCACATCAAAGTATTCTCTTCTTTGATTATCGCTTCCATTGTCTGTATTCTCGTTAATGTAATTCAAATTCGTCGCAAATTTTCGCGGTTTATACCACTTATTGTCCAAATGTGAAGTCGCGGCGAATTCGATCGTATTATCTAATGTAACCGAATCTAAAGGCATCCAAATTGAACAGACCTTCGAATACAATAATAGTTTACATTAGTAAAAGATCAATACCAAGGATGGCAAAGGGGGGTAAGCCACTAATCACCCTAGGATTGAAAAATTGGTCTCTATTTTCCTCCGGATTTTAATAAGAGCAAAGAACCTCCACCTTGTGAAATTTACCGGCAGCATAAGGCGCCCGGCAAAATTTTTTTTTTTTTTGCTAATTTTTACTATATTTAACTGAAATTGTTGATAAATCCAATTTAAATTTAGTTAAATTTGCTTAAATCAAGTTGTTAAAATACAAGGATTTTGACCAAAAATTTAAAAGTCATTTCCCCTAATGTTCCACTCCCCCCCCCCCCTCAGAATTGGCCGATCTTTGACATCCCTGATCAATACACAAAGCAATTGAAAGTGTCTTTTAAATTATATTTATTAAAACTTTTATTTTAAGATTTACTAAAATTTAATTTAAAAGTATTAACACAAACAACTCGAATAATAAACTAAGAAAAACACTTTTAAAAAGCCCTAAAAACCTTATATTTTTGAATAACACTATAAAAGAAATATAAAAACCTTAAAGCCGTCGATGGGATAATATGACTGGTCGTGATGCCAAGGCGTCTGTTTGCCGGCATTGGCTTCTTTGATGAGGACGTGTTCGTGAAAGAAGATACTGCGCGAAGACTCCATTAGAGCGGCACTGATTTGAGCCGCCGGTGATTTGTATATGAATTCATTAAATTCGGGAATTGAGCGCCAATTGCAGTAATCGTTAAAATAAGCGCCGCTTTCGCCCGCATTGACCAGTCGTTCGCTATAATCACTTGGATTTCGTACATTCCTCGCTATTCCTTCACTTACTTTATTGATCCAGTGCTGGTCGAAGACATTTCTAATGCAAACCACACCATCTCTACGATAATCGTTTAAAATTTCTTGTGTTATAAATTCAGACATATTTTTAAACTTAAAATTTTAATAAATTGCGTTTTAAGTACAAAACATTCAAAAATTTTGTGTTTAATTTAATACAAATTTTGAGATAAGATATCTAAACATTGAAATCATGCAGAAATTTAACTGTTTAACATTAAATTTTTTTGACATTTAACATATTTTAAAATCTAAAATATATTTTAATTTTATAATACCAAAAAATCGTAAAATATTATGTAGTAGTAATTTTTTAAATAACAATTTTAATAAGCAGGGTTGGCCAAGGGGGAGGGGGTTGAGGCTCTCAACCCCCCCCCTGAGGAAAAAATTAGGCCTCTAACCCTCCCTGAGAATTTGCTGGAATACAGGACACCCTAAAAAATTGCCGGCCGCCGGAGGCGGCCGGCCATTTTTTTCATTATTAAAAAAAATGGCCGTTAATTTAATTAAATTAACGCTAAATTCGGTTTAACTCCAATTAAATTAACTTAATTTAGAGTTAAATTAGCTTAATTAAGGCTTAATTTAGTGTAAAACCGGTTAAATCGGCTTTAAGACCGGTTTTTGTAAACAAAATAGCGGTTTGGCGCCCAAATTTTGGCGAGAATCCGCCATCTTGTTTTTGAACTGACTCCTACCTAGACCCCTTCCTAGGATTTTGGGGGAAAATAACTTATTTACCCCTACCTAAACCCCCCCTGACCTGACGTATCTTGGCCAACCCTGTTAATAAGTTAGTGTTAAAAATTACAATTAAATGTATTCATATCAGAGTTGGCCAAGGAGAATGGTCGGACCTCTAACCCCTCTCTTTTAAAATTTTTGGCTTTAACCACCCACACTTATTTTGAACAAAAATAGGACCTCACCCCCTCCTAGAAAATTGCGCCCCATTTTTGTAAAAATAGCGTTAATTAAATTAAATTAACTCTAAATCCGGTTTAAATTTTGTTAAATTAGCTTAAATTAGTGTTAATTTAGATTAAATTTGTTTAAATTGGTTTTAATTACGGTTTTCGGAAACAAAATAGCGTTGTTTTTGGCGGGAATATAAGTATTTTGGCGCAATACTTTTAAGCTGACCCCACTCTCAACCCCCCTCTCGCTTAAAAAAAGAATTATTTACCCAAACCTTAACCTTGGACAACCCTGATATCAATACATTTAATTGTAATTTTTAACAATAACTTATTAAAGTAGTTATTTTAAAAATTACTTCTACTCTGGTTTATTCGGAGGCATTAGTGTAGTTATTATTTAAGTCTAAATTCAAAATATTCATTAAAGTGCCCGAGCCAACTGCAAACTATTTTTAAAAATAACTAGACAAAATTACATAAAATATAAAATTTTTTTGATGGGTTGGGGTGGGGGCGGGTGTTAAATGAAATTTTCAAATAAATTGTTTTGCCATCTCTTTTTACAGAAGTCGAAAACCGAAAAATCGAAAACTCGAATACCGTTTGAATTAAAATTTTGGTTTATTTTTTCAAAAATATATTATGTAATTCTTTAGCCATAGAGATGTATTTGAATTCATTTACTCGAAAAACTGTTAACCAAAAGTGTCATTTCCGTCGACAAGCAAAATAGTGCTAGGATAGTTATTAAGTTAAGTTACAGTTAGTGTTGTTAAATTCTGGCAATCTCAAAAGCTGTTGCCAGAAATTGCCAGAAATTTCAATCTGACAATTGCCAGAATTGGCAAATTTACAACACTAGTTGCAGTACTTAAGAATAATTTTAAAATGCAACTTGATAATTTTTAATCAAGATGCTAAAAATTGGCGTAATTTATGAATAGTTTAAAAATGCTATTCAATTGTATGTATTATTTGAACGAAACGTTTGAAGAAATATCGCATTATTGAAATAATCTCAACAATTTGATTTATTAATAATTGAAACCATTGTTTGCCATAAGTTTTCATACAATTGGGTCTTATTTTCAAATATTATTTATTATTGGAGTTAAAGCCGAACCGAAAGAGACGTCAAACCAATCGGCGATTATGTCAGTCGTAATCGAGACGACAATCGGTGACATAACAGTAGATCTGTTTGTGAAGGAGAGGCCCAGAAGTTGTCTTAATTTCCTGAAGTTATGTCAAATAAAATACTATAACTTCTGTTCATTTCATTTAATTGAACGCAATTTCATCGCCCAATCGGGTGACCCGACCGGCACCGGAAAAGGTGGAGAATCGGTGTTTTTGAGCCTTTATGGAGAAAATGCCCGAATGTTTGAAATGGAGATCAAACCGAAGATTAAACACAAGCGGAAGGGAATGGTATCGATGGTCAACAACGGGGAAGGACTGCACGGATCGCAGTTCTTCATCACTTTGGCCGACGATTTGGATTATTTGGACGGAATTCACACCGTTTTCGGTCAAGTCGTCGAAGGCTTTGAAATTTTGGATCAGTTTAACGATTGGATCTGCGATTCGGCGAACCGTCCCTTCAAAGACATACTCATCACTCACACCGTTATTCTCGACGACCCCTTCCCTCACCCGAACGGTTCGGTATATTTAAGGCAAAAATTTTTACAAATTTATAATCTATTTTTGTGTCGAAGGCCTTGATATTCCTCCGCAATCGCCAGAAATGTCGGAAGAGTTGCTTAAATCGGATCGAATTGGAGTCAACGAAGACATTAACGACACGGACGGCAAAGACGCGAAAGAAATTGAAGAAATAATTCGCGAAAAAGAGGCCAAAGAGAGGGCTTTAGTGCTGGAAATGATTGGTGACATTCCCGACGCAGACGTCAAACCTCCCGATACAGTGCTCTTCGTCTGTAAACTAAATCCCGTGACTCGAGAGGACGATCTGGAAGTGATATTCTCGCGCTTCGGACAGATCGCGAGCTGTGAAGTGATTCGCGACCAGAAAAGCGGTGAATCTCTTCAGTACGCGTTCATCGAGTTCTGTCGACCGGAAGACTGCGAAAAGGCGTTCTTCAAAATGGATAACGTTTTGATCGACGACCGACGCATTCACGTCGACTTCAGTCAATCCGTCTCTAAGATCAAGTGGTTAGGGAAGGGAAAGGGTGTCACTCACGTCAATGACTACACCGACGGCAATGACGACAAACCCAAAGACCAGTTTAGGATCAAAAAGAGTGCTTTCGGTCAGAGAACTGATTCCAAATACGATTACGTTTACGAGAATCACAACAATGACTACCAGATTATGTTACCGAAGACGAGTGGCCGGAAGGGACGCTCAGATCACAGGTCGCCCGACAGGGAACGGCATCATCGAAGCAAACGATCCAAAAGATCGAGCAGTGGTTCGAGTAGTGAAAAAGAGAGATATGGAGATCGGGATAGGGATAGGGATAGGGATAGGGATAGGGATAGGGATAGGGATAGGCATAGAGACAGACAGAGAGATAGGAGTTATGATAAATATAGAGACAGAGAAAGAGCGCATAAATCGAAATCCGATGAAAGACATCGATCTAAGGATTACCGCCGAAGACATCGAAGTCCAACTCCAGAGCGAACGTCTCGTTCAAAAAGCGGTCGACAAAGACGTTAACGAAACGAATGAGAATTTCGTCATTACATCCAGTGCTCAATGCGATTGAGAAACAATTTGTATGTATTCTTACTTTTATTTTAATGTATTTTTAATTCATAAATACCTTTAATTCAAAACTAAATTAATTTATTATAAAATTCATTCAATTATTTTCAATGAAAAATTTATCAACGAATTTAAATTCAATTATTTACCCTGTTGAATTCCTATGTATTAACTTATTCGGCGCTCACATTGTTTTAATTTTTATGAGTCAACTGTGAAAATAAATTAATTTTGCAAAATGTTTCGGAAGTGATTCAGTAATTTGTTAATCAATTAGAGCTTAAATATATTTTTTTCAATAAAAAAATGTTTATTTTAAGTAAATAATTGGGCTTTTGATTGAAACATACATTTATAATATCTTGAAATTAAGTTTCAATGATTGTAAACAATGTTTGAAAGTTATTAAATGTCAAAAATGAATGAATAAATACAATTATCAAATATCAGCTATTAATCGATTTAATCGCTATTTAATACTAATCAGAATCTGAATTAAACGTAAATATAAATGACATGGCTATATCTCTAATCATGATAGAAATATTGTCATTTAGTTTTAAGCCCTAGTCTTGGGCGCCGCATATGAAGCGTATTTATTCTTGATATCCCGGGCCAGACAACAGGCAGATATTAGAATCAATAGTTCGACCAAAGCTATGCCAATCGCAATATAGCCTTAAATGAGAATTTGTTAGAATTTAGAGAGTTCAGTTTTTGATTTAATCAAAGTTTATAAAAATAAATAAAATTTAAAATTAATTTTTAATTATAAAGAATTGAATTAAATTGCATTCCGACCTAAACTTCCGACGTAGAGCTGCAAGTAATCAATCATTGCCTGAACACATCCCTTGTCCTATCGCACGAACACAACACACATTTACAATGAGTAGTTAGAGGTATGTCAACAAGACCTTACCCAGGTATCTTGGAGTTGACATTTATCGCTTTTGCCACTCTTGCAACAAGAAGCCGGATATAGCCCTATAATTGATTTGAGAGTTTGATAGTTAGGAAAAGTTGTTGTATTTGTATATTTGAAAGAACCGAATGCTTGCCAGGGTATTCAGCGGGTCTTTTCGAATTCCAATCATTCCTATCTTTGCCGCCACAGCACTGCAATTGTTTCTGGAATTCACTAATAGCTCTATTGCCCGGATCGGTGTCTGACTTATTCCAATCGTATGCCTCGAGTGCAGACTTGATGCCATCGACGGCGTATTTCTCCAACTTTTAGTCATAAAAAAACATTAAATTTATTCTTTTAATTAACTTTATCTACAAACGTCGTAATTATATTTGATGGCCAAGTATGCGCCAACCCCCTGCGCTGCCAGACATATGAGGATAAGTCCGCCGTACTATACGTTCGGTGCGTTTCAAAATTAAATTGAATAATTAATATATAGTATTGAGAATTAAACAAAATAGTAGTTGCATTACATACAGTGTTTAGCATACAATAACTCTCCCGAATAGCACCACAACAGCCAAGAAAAGCGATGATAAATATGAGACCCCCGGCCACTATCAGCACTATTGCCGAATTGCTATCAATTGAATCAATTAGAACAATAGCATTACTTTATATCTTCATTGATTTCAAATACAATTTGTTAAATATATTGTTTATATTTACAACAATTATCTAATCAGCGGTACAAACCTCGGCGTCTCTTTGATTACTTGTGAGATATCAGTGTTGTATTTGAGAAGAACACGAATCCCCAGATATAGGATCGCAGCTCCACATGCCTTACATATAATTTTTTGTTAATTGTATTTATATTTTTGAAGTTTAGCTCTATTTCTATATCATTATCAATAAAAGCATTAAATTAAGGCTAGAATTAAAAATATTATTTGAAAGCTTTGAATAAAAATATAATTATCTGATTATAGATTAGCTATAAATTGGGAATTCTTTTAAATTTGGAAATTGTGTTAATCGGAAATTTTCGATATATTATTTGGAAAAACTATTTTTTAAATTTTATATTTATAAATCAGTTGAGTTCAATAAGAATACGATTATGTTTTTAAAACTAACCGTTTTATCGTAAGACTGATTAATATAATTACTGAAACTAAAACCTATTTTTAAAATTTGATAATTTTTAGAAACTAAAAAAATTTATGGCTAAAGCGATAACTGTTGGTGATATTTACACTCTAGACTACCCTGCTAGACTTTGCAGCACTTTGTTTTCGATTTCTACAAACTTTTGATGAGTGTTGAAACAGAAATAACTTTAATTAAAAATATCACTCATTTTGAAAAATTGATGAAAATTTAAATAAATAAATTGAAAATTAATACTCACGACCCAAATGGCGTTGAATATGAATAAAAGAATTTTAATAACGGACCCGCCACAACTCCCGGCCATATTTCACAATAAATCCGTTTAATGCAATAATATTTTTGGCAAAAACTGTTGAAAATGTCGATAAATACTCTCTTTTGTGTTTGATTTAGAAATATATGTTTTATATTCAACTTTTAGTTCAATTCAATACTATTAATGTTAAAGTAGTTACACAACAAAAGATTGGTTTTTCTGATATAAAGCTTTTATTATTGGATAGAATTATCATTAAATCACTTGTTGTTAAGGCAATGACGAAAACTAAATAATTTGATTTGCAATGAATTGCAATTTATTTTTCCAAGTCTTATGTTTTTCGTATTTAATATTGACTGTAATAATGATTTTCACATTTTGCTATCATTGCCAACGAATTATATTATAATTTATGCCCTTTTGAACATATATTTTCAATTCATGTTTATTACAAATTATTACAATTTGTATTTTTATATTATTATTTCCAATGCTATCAAAATTTTGTCTATTATTTAGTTTTATAGTTATTTTTAAAAATAGTTATTGAAGCGAAGCTAATCCGGGGGTGGGGTGGGGTGGGGTGGGGGTGGACGACGCAAATTTGTTCTTTAGAATAAAACCTGAATCTAATAAAAAATAATCAGACAAAAAGTATCTTGTCATTTTCGATCTACCAGAAACTCTTAATAAATTGTTGTTAAATCAGTTAACAATTTAAATTCTTATTGATGAATTAAACATACAGTATAAAGCTTTATAAAACTTATTAATTGGTTAATTTTTGTATTTTAAATTCTATAATTTTAAATGGTGTAATTAAAATAATTTAGTTTCAACTAATTGGATCAATTCTATGCTTGCAATTAATCTTTAAATGAAATTAAATAAAAATTTCATTGTATATTCTGCAAATAAAGGTTACTATTGTGTAAATTAACAACTTTTATCCTCACTCTTTCAATCGCTTGAGCATCTCTGTTCTCATTCAAAATTTGTATTCATTATGTTTAGATGTTTTAACATTTAATGTTTGGGTCGAACACCGACACTGACTAAAGAGTTTGTCATTAAAACATTGTTAGAAATGTTTTAATGTTAGAGTACCGGTAGTTAGAAGTTATTATAGTTTTAATTAAAATGTTTTTGTTTGCTTTGCTTTGAATTATTCAAATTGAATTGAAATTGAATTGAAATTGAATATTCGAATCGTAAGGAATAAGAAGTTTATACTTGAGTTGAGAATTTTAAACAA
>JAQIYC010000447.1:0-13865 GCA_034699545.1 Porobelba spinosa
ATTGTATTTGGAAGCGAAGGATTCAGTTGTGTATACATTCTCTATAATTGCAATTAAAGCTAAGCTGAGCTCACATTTGCTTAAAACTATATAAATATATTCATAAATACAAACTCATAAATATTCATCTAATTAGTCTGTTTTGTGTATTGCTGACACATTTAAATGTTTTGCATAATTGATTGCTGGCTAACAATTTCTATACAATTTTTCACAAATTCTTATATTGTTTTAAATCATTAATTATTTTTAATTGAAAAATGCATTAACTCATCGCTGGCTTCCAAAGCGTTTTCTATTCGCTTCAATAGCGCGATATCTCCACTCATCGCAGACTTACTATTATTTCGAATCGATTTTTGCGATCAAATTGAAAAACACATATGTTTTCACATATAAAAAATGCTTTTTCGTTAGATCTATAAAAATTTTTTGTTATTTATATCCAAATCTTCTCTCTTTTTTCGGTCAATAAGTCTCTGGTCATCACTTGAGTGTCAAATAGTTTTTATTTTAGATCTATATATAAGGGTCTGTATAATAAAGTGAAGGATTGTTAGAATTGAAAGTTTTGTCAGAAAAAGAATTGGATTTTTGATATAATGATTGATATGTTTTTCGAAACTATAGGCAGAAATATGACGTCTTCTCTGATTAATTAGAAAAATTGGCCGAAACTGAGTTCAAATCCAACTGAAAATTACTTTTGATTTTTGCTTTTATACGGCTTTTGATTTTTTTTTTGTAATCTGAAACCATAGATATCTTTGAGTTTGGTCTGGAGTAAACTTTCGGTTTACAAATCTGATTAAATTTCAAATTTTTGCTTCACTTTATTATTACTAAATTTAGAACTTTTTTTCAGATAAATTGAATTTTTATTTATTTTATTAGTATTTGTCGGTTGTAGAGAAGATTTTTTTTCTAACTTCTTCTTCAGGCCATAAATGAAATGTTAAAAAATAGAGAAAAAACTTTTATATGATTTTAGCGCTAAAATAGATGAGAATGAGATGATAAACAAAATTTTTCTCCAATTGTTACGACGTGTGCTCTTTACTCTGACTATGGGTGCGAATTCTTAAATATATCGCACAAACTGTGCTTTAGTTTTATTAATTGACTTAAATTTCATTCGATTGAAACGATTTTCTAACTTATATTAAGACATCTTCTGATGGAAAGTAAAAGATTCGGTTAATTAAGGAAAATAAGCGAAAGGTTTATCCATTTGTGTGGAGAACGCGTTTTCGATTGCATTTAGGCCAGAGATCACGTTTCAAAACAATTTCTTTTCTCTCTTTTATGGTAATAAAAATTCTGATAATGTCTTTTCTGACGACCGAATGTATTGAATAAACAGTAAAATTTCCAAATTTTTACTATCATTTCGTTTGAAAAACAACTTATTTATGAATAGAAGTCTATTCATGAGAGTTGTTAAGAAACAAAATGCGAACTACTTTTGCATTATTATTATCAATACATATAAAATATAATTTGTTATATATTATTATATATTAATATTAGTCTATCAGATCGGGAGTCGTAATAATGATGAATATGTATGTATTCTCCTATCAATTTCAACTACAAGAGCTCTTCGCTCTCAAACATACTGACGATTACTGACCTTTTTATTGATATATTTCGAAATAACGTAAATATAAACCCAAATAACTGAAAGTTCTCGAGTCTATGAAAAGGACAAAACTTTTGTTTTTTTGAATCTACTATTTTCTGAAATCTGTCAAAAGCCAACTGACCCTAACATATGATTTATAATAACTCTAGCGATGAAGACATGCAAAGTATAGCCAGTCTTATGAGTATAAAACCTTTTGAAGATATTGGAAATATTGAAGATTTTGATGACTCGGTTGACGGTCTGATAGCAGATAGATCTTCAGCGAGTTGTGCTGACGCGCAAATGCCTGCAATGCCTGTGCTCTCACTCGATAGCACAGATGAAAACTGTGCTGCTGTCGACCAAATGCCTGTGCGTTCTCCACATTTAGCTGATGATAGCTTTGATGCGAACTACTCTGCCGACGATACTCAACAATCGTCCACACATTTGGATGAAAGTTCATTCCTGTCTTGTACTGAAGACCAGATACCCGGCCTTTCAGTCAATTCTTCCTTTGCAAAAGATAGCTCTTTTCTGAGTTCAGCCGACGAACAAATGCCGGTCTTTTCGGCGACAGAAGACTTGTTAAGTTGGTGTAAGTCTGTGACCGCCGGCTATCACGGCGTGAAAGTGACAAATATGACTACTTCGTGGCGGAACGGAATGGCTTTCGCGGCAATCATTCATCACTTCAGACCCGATCTCATTGACTTCAGTCGTTTATCGCCGGCAGACATAAAGATTAACTGCAAAAAGGCTTTCGACGCCGCGGCCACTCTCGGCATACCTAAGCTTATTGAACCGTCAGATATGATGATGCTGTCGGTGCCGGACAAGCTGTCGGTGATGACATACCTATACCAACTGCGGGCGCACTTCACGGGCCAGATGTTGCAGTTGCAGCAAATCGGAGACACCGCCAAAGACTCGATGTATACGATTGGGGAACAGGAGAGCGACAACGAAGTGGAAGACAGCGAAAGCGATGAGAATTCGTCGACAGAAGAAGTTAATCAAAACGACAAAATCAAAGCTAATTTGTTTAAGAGTGAAGAGGTGAGCGCTGGCAGGGCTGGTAGTCATGTCAACGCTATAGACAATAAGGCCTTCACTATGACTGATGAAACGGAGACTAAAACTAATGAAACATCAATTGCTAAGTTGAGACAAATTGGAGGCAATTCAAGCGAGTCGTCCAGTAGTCGCGAGTCCGCTCCGACCTCTCCGTCGCCCACACATCCAAACCCTCATAAAAGAGAAAGATTTAGTTTTTCGAAACTAAGAAATGGAAAACTTCGAGAATTGCAAAAGATTTTGTCGAAAGAAGTCGAACATAAAGATAATGACAGCCAAAGAGATGAAACGCAAACAGACAGTAGTTCTGACATTAATAATGGATCGATGGGTAGGAGCGATGAGAAGCCAAAGCTAATGACGCGAAAACAGCTTTTATATCCTTTCGACTCAGACAGTGAGGAAGAGATTGAATTAACTCATAATCAAAATGGAAACAAATGTAATTAATTAACTATTTATTTATTATTTACTCTTTTTCTACTTTATTTGCTCAAAGGAAAACATAATATATTTTATTTATTTATTATTTTATTAACTTTAAGCACAAAACTCGTCAGAAATGAGTTCTCCCTCTCATACAGACTCTGACGAAAAGTCGAATCGATCGCAAAGGAGTGCCGTTCGGGAACCGATCCGAAGACCGATTCAATACGCATACAAAAAGCCACCGCTTCTGTCGCCGACTTCTACTTCTTCAGGTTCTTCGTCGTCGTCTTCTCCGTCGATATCATCGCGTCGTCTGAATACCGATTATTCGATTACTGGCGGATCAATGCATTCGGGTTTATACCGAATGGCAGAACCGGTCGAATTAGCGCCCGGGCTCTTGGATTTGTCGCCTTCGAAGGCATTCCGACTGCAAAGAGCGCATTCGGCTCCCACTGGACACTCATTTCTTGTGGATCCGCGAAGAGTAAACTTTTTAATTAGATTTGTCTCTAATTTATGACTCACTTTGACTTAATCTCTAATATTAATTCTCAGAGACCATTGTCGAGACAGGAAGAGCTCAAAGAGCGCGCGCGTAAATTACTGGAGAACGCGCGCAAAGAGGCCCTAAACAACAGGAATACTCATCAACCGCTGCCCCAAATGTCCAAAGTATGGAAGAGACCAAACATTAACTCTTATTCGTTGTATTAAATGCTTTTATTACTCAATATATTGGCTTTTATAGCAAGAAGAGGAACGACAGAAGCAGTTAAGAGAACGCGCCCGAAGATTGATAGCTGAGGCGCGTCAGGGCATCACCAATGCCATCCCTTGGACCAGTTTGGACTCCACCGACGCTCACGACGATCACAATCACATCAATAATATTAATTCCAATATTAATATTATCGATAATAACGCCAATAATAATAACTTCAATTCAAATAACATTAACTCTGAAAACAGAGCCAATTATTTCAATAAAATTAACTTAAACTCAAACTCAGCCATCAATTCCACCCATAACTCGAACAGTAATAATGCCAACAACAAGATGTGGTCCCAAAGAGGTTTATAAACTTTTTATTGATATTTAATTTGAATTTAATTATACAATAAAACTCTTATTGAATCAAAATATAACTCAACGAAACAAATCTTAATATTTAAGACTCAATGCTCTCAATATCAAAATAGATAATGAATGCACTTGATAATAAATAGGGTTACCGTAATAGAAGCTAGATTAAATTCTATAGACCTCGAAGTTCTGATTGAAATTATTTTTAATTCTCAGTTCTGACGCTATTTCTTGTTTATGTTTATACAAAGCACTGGAACTGATTAATACAGTAAGTGTTATTATGATGAACGCCTAGTATAATAAATAATAGTTTATTATGAACATAATCATTTAATACCCGTATTGAAACAGTGCTAAAAATAATTCTGTATAATGAACATATTTTTAAATTTATTCTCATTATAACAGTATTTTATTGTATTTTAAATTTTCATAAAAATTTAATTTAGATTTAATCTGATTTTATTCAGAAAAATATATTTATTTTAAAATAAAAATTAGGATTTAAGCTAATTATTTATTTATTTTATGATAATGTGCCGATATTTTAATATATACTTTTAGTTTATTAAACAATTTTAATATACAGAAAACTGCTGTTATAGTGGACATGATAAAATTTAATATTTTATTGGTTATAAACGTTTGTTTGTTCATTATATTGAATTATTTTAACACTGTTCTTTTTATACAGATAACAAATGATTTTCATAATAACCTAGTATTAATTTCACCGTGTGTTCATTATACTAGAACTTTATTGTATTAAAATTTAAATACTTATGAATTGCTAATAAGTTTTGATTTAAACTGAAATTATTGAGAAAAAAGAATAGAATCAATGAAAAAAATGAATTGAAAACAAAATATTTTGAAATAATCAGGTCTTTAGTGCTAATGATTTATAATTAAATAGAAATTATGCAAAAACTGAATAAATTCTATTAAAGCAAATTCAGATCAATATAACATAATAGCCTAACATTAATATAAAAATTTAATGGATATTCCAAACTATAACATCCGCTCTCGTAATGCACTTTTTTCTATACATAATTAAAAAGGATATGATTTATGAATTTAGAGTTAGAATTATGATTCATATAATTAAATCATTAATTAATCGTTATTTAATACCCGGGGACTAGACTACTAAACTGGACCATTAGTTTACCAGTTTTTACCAAATTATTACTTTTTAACGAATATACGGGAAATTAATTTATGTTAATAATGTTGTGAATAGTTTACTTATCACTAGATTATTATAATATAATACTGTATTACTGTATTTTTATGTTGGAAATTTATTTTAATTAACTTTTAACCGCAAAGTCTTATTTTAATTGTTGTATTTTTGAACTAATGTTTGAAATCAATATCATTCTTGATTACCATGTGATGATTTTAATATGTCTTGAACAATTTAGAATATTAATTTTTATTCAAGTAACAATTATATTAAGGAATTTATATATAAATATATATTACTCATAGTTGAATTTATAATTTGATGACAACTGCATAATTTAGTATTGATTTTTTGTTTTAACACTAAATTATTTTAAAATTAATCTTTATGTTTACTTTTAGTTTTATTTAGAATGACAATTGAATAGCTTTAATTTGAGAGATTGTAGATTCTTTCACAACTCAAGTATGTGTCAGGGTTAAACCAAAATGAGATAATTTTATTTTAAACTGCTTTAGACTAATATATGTCTCTTAAGAGGATTTAAATCGAATTAAGTAATATTAATTGGATTTAAATGTATTTTGTAATAATCTAGCAAAATTAAAGAAATTAAGAGTGGACAAATCTGCTCTCGCTTCGAAGATATTCTTTAAGCTCAGATTGATTCTCTTTTGATTTATTACGGGTAGAGATGAGAATTAAAAAGTGTTAAAAACTTTTTCATTGTAGACAATAATCAATATTAGAGCGAGAATTCGATTTTTTAGAATTGCAATTCAGTCTAAGTTGTATTCAATATAGCGTTAAGTATAGAATTTTATTTAACCAATTTTGGGTAAAGTTATAATGAAAATTTTTTTTAACACTGTCTCACCTCTACTTATTAATATTATTTAAATTTTTATTGCACGCAATTAAATTAACTAGTTTAAAAATTTTAATGTTTGAATAGCTATAAAATAAGATTATTGAATGACTAAATTTAAAATTTGTTTTGTTTTAATTTATTTTTACATTTGATGAAAACGAATAAACATTTGCATTCAATAAGAGTTTTGTTTTGCGTTTAAATTGTAATAATTGCCTGATTTTTGATTTGAATGATTGCACCAAAAGATCAATTAAATGACTTTAATGGCGAATACATTCACGTAGTCTTAATCCGAATGCTTTCAATTGATTTATTGCATGAGTTGACATGTTTTTGTTGCACATGTAGGCAAAGTTCGTCACTTTAAGTTCTATCAATTCAAAAAACATATTACAAGTATTGGTGAGAAAATTAACTTTAATTCACGTTTTCTGATCAATCTTTGCACTCGTTTTCCAATCAATTAATCGTTTAATTCTATTTCGTATCAAAAGAATCAGAAGTGAACGGAAACGATGACGAAGTCGACAATAGGGACAATAGGGTTGTGCCGGCAGTCGATAACATAAACAATTGGAATAAAAAGCAAATTCCGTCGTCTTATGTCTGCAATGAAATCGATGCACTCGATCGGGAAGAGGAACAGATCGACAGAGAGGCCCACTTTCTCGAGAAGAGGCTCCGGAGGGTTATGGAGAGCGGTATGAATTGATGCGAATCTCAATTTTAATGTCCATTTCTACTCAAACGCATCGCTTTTCAATATATTCTAAATATTAATATATTTTGCTTTAATCCCAAAACAAACTTTTCGCTCGAATTTGCAATTCCTTTAATCCCTAAAATTCCGAATCATTTTTGTCCGAAATTTGAAACGAAAATCATTTTTGTATAATACGATTTGTGCTCTTCAGGTGGCACTAAGCGAGAGGAAGAGCGACTAATGCAGAAGTGGTTCGTTTTGGTGAATAAGAGGAATGCAGTCATAAGAAGACAAATGCAACTAAATATTCTGTAAGAATTTGTTTTTTACTTTTTTCGCTTTGTTTTAAATTTCACTTTTTGCCTCTTTTTAAGCTTTTTGTTTTGGTTTACGTTTTTGTACATTATTTAAACTATAAATTTTATTTTTACCCGGGTATCTAAGCGCTAGATCTATAGATTTTTCTTGGAATTCTGTTTTGAAAGCATTGATATTTCTTTAAAATATAAATATTATATATTTTAAATTTGAAAATTAGTTTTCATCTGTTGTCGAGTTGAGTGAAGTATTAGTACTTCAGTTCTAAACTTTAGTCATATATTGACTAAAATATTGTTGAATTAAAATTGGCTTCAATTGTGTGAATGAAAAGTAATCCAAAAATAGACGTATTTCTGCGTTTGAGGATTGGAATGGTAGGCATAGAGTAGGCATAGAGTAGGCATAGCTTAGGTGTGCGAATAGCAGAACAAAGTAGCGTTTCGGTTGGCATCGACTTTATTTCATCTCTAATTGATTCGGATTACCTTTTATAGGGTCTGCGCTTCCATTCATTTATTCGGTCGTAACTACAGAACAGTCTTATTATAGCAACTCATTAGTGCTTATGTGGCCATTACTATAATCATTATAATCTTCTTTTAGCAAATCCTTTATCACTCGGGACCAAATGCACCGATAGATACATACATTCGAATATATAAATACTCTCCGTTTGCTCTCTCCTTCTCTCCCTCCGTTCCTTCCGTTCCCTCACTCGCCCGTCTCTCTCGCCATTCACTCGTCAGTGACTCTAATCAAACAAAACAAAATAACTCGAAATTTTTAGAGCTATAAATGCTAACTGAGCTAACAGGCCCTTAACTTGTACTCCCATTCCTCCCATTCGACTACAAGTAAATATACATTCGATCGCATTATTCACTTTCCGATACAATTTCACAGACAATCAAATATTTATTAATTAATCATTTCTTTTGCTTTGCGTTATTGAGAAGAGAGTCAAGAATTTCGAATTCCAAACAAAACTATTTCTTAATATATCATTATTTAGAGCCCGTGAAGAGATTTTATACCTACCTATCCTACCTGTCCTATCTGTCCATATTATTCAATGCATAAAAATGTTTGCTTTATTTGAATGGAATTTCTCTTCTTCTCTAGTATTAAGAAAAACTAATTAATTCATTGATTAGTAATTTGTTTGGAAGAGATGTTTTACATTATAAGTAGTGATAGGTTTTCCGAAATCCAAATTCGAGAACTTGTTTAACACCTAAATAGGAAATAGTTTCGAAGCAGAAGTTAGTCGTATTATTGGTTCGGTTGCAATAATTCCAATGTGTATGACCTTCGCGCACCTGGACTTCCAAATGCGTTTAAAAGCACTGAGAAGTGTGGGGCGAATGAGTCAAATAAATTGGTACTTCTTTTGGCACTTTCTCTCTCTCACTCTCCAGACAGCATTGCGCCAGTGGTTCGCCTAAGGCCTACCAATCTCTTGTGCAAAAACTGACGCATAAAACAAATTATTGATGTTTTTACTAAATCATAGATTACTTTCTGTGAAACTTTGACTTTCATTACACACGATATTTGTGTTTTGCCAAACCTATGCCCAGTGCTAGCGATTACATCCTATTTTTATTCTTTATTTTATTATTCAAAACTTCAATTCTTAGCTCTGATCTCATATTTGCATATTTACAGTAGAGTTGACTGCGTTTATGCATTTATGCGTTATTCCAATAAGTCTTTAATTTTACTCATTTCTGCATTTATTCTGCAGTCAATCAAATAACTTATGCATCAAAAGTCAAATTATAAACTTCACAACAAACTAATTGTGACATTTGATGCATATTGTTGTCCACTCTTTTGACATTTCATACATCGATGAAAAGTTTGAGCAGACATTCAATGCAAAAGTGACAGAAACGGCACTATTTTATTAGTCATATTATTTTCTATTATCCGTTTTGCCCATAATATTATGCATGCATTTGAACCCAATTTTATTGCTTTTATTCTTTTGGTTACTTCAAAAATACTTAGGAAAGGCGTGAAGTTTTCTACCTTTCAATAGATTTGCCACTCTTTCCAATCTCTCTCTCTCTCTCTCTCTCTCTCTCTCTCTCTCTCTCCAGCAAAAAACGTGTCACTCATTTAGAATGTTCTCTCTTATGATGTTTAGAGTTAGAGTCCGTCCGGGACTACATTTCACATTCAAAGTTATGGCGCAGTTCTCTGGTGTCCAATAGATTCCAGTTTTACAGTAAATACTATTTCCAATGGTTTTGGTTTTTCTCTTTTTTCTTCTCTCTCTCACTGTTTAAATGCTATTCACAGTCGAGAAAAACATATATATAAACGCATTCCTAAAATATTTGTAAAAAATGTGAACATCTCATAGAAAAAGTGAAATAACTATAAATTCCAAAACTAATTGAAGAGAAAACATAGACGAATGACAATTGAGAGTAAGTGCAGAAAAAAAATTTCTTCAGCCGAGACACCGAACCTAAAAAACAAATAAATCTGTTTTTAATGTCGAATAAATTGATGTGAAATATGTATTTGATTTGAGGGACGCCTCACGCTCTGCACCCGAATAGCTGTGCATTTAGTCTAGTAATGGAAAACTATGTCTAATACTGGTAGGGAATGGTTAGGGAATGCCGAGTTAATCATTATTATTAAATTACTACTTGTGCTAATGGAATGAGCTTTGAGATTGTGTCGAGGCTTGGAATAGAGTGGCCCGTTGTTTGACACCCTTCATATTGAGAACTGATCAGTTGGAAAATCGACGTTCCTGTAGGTCTTAGCCAGGACTGTAGGGGTGGTCTCTCGGTTCTACTACTTGTTATGCAGCGATTTTATTCATTCAATCAGTTTGTGGCCCACATTGACCTTCGAGTTTCAATTTCTTATAGCCATTATAGCCATTGTGTCCATTACTTACTGTTAAATATTTAGTGGTTCCGATCCAAAGCCCAGTTGTGCCAACAATACCGCTGACAGACATTGATCTGATTGCCGCAGATTTCTTGTGACGAATGTCACTGTTTTGGTCCTCAAAATTAGAAACTCTAGAAATTGTAATACAGTTTCTGTCACACGATTTACGTCTTTATGTCTAGATTTGTAATTTGACTGAAATGTCCAAAGAGTGCAGTCATAGAGTGCAGTCATCCGAGCGCTGAACGGATATACGTTTCTTTGATTAGATGCCAGCATGAAATTGGTGGCCAACTAACCGCCCAAACAGTTAGCATAATTGAAATCGCCAACAAAGGTGACGGTGCGCTCCACCACTGCATTATTCGCTCTGGAGTTTAGAATTTGCGACAGAATTAACTCAAATCTAATCACAATATCAATGCGTTTTATCACTATTTTCACAAACAGATTGTGTTTTGCATTCGTTATATTCTCTCCCTATCGACAACACAACAACAAAACAATTTTAAATTAAACTCCAATTCAATTCAAATCGACTTATTCTCGAAATAAAGAACTTTCGGAACAATTTTGGTTTTTAGTTCAGACTTTCTTTCACTAAAAACGAATTTTATCCCATTTTAGTTGAATTTTTAATTAATAAATTGAATTTAAATGCTTTGCGAAACACATTTAAAATTAATTTTCAAAACTTTCATTTCACTTGAAAAGAGTTTTTAACTAAAATTAAATACTTCTTAAATCAATGCAAAGATTTTTTAATTGAATGGTTTTAAGTTTAAATGTTTTAGATATAAAGAAAAATTCAATTAATTTATAATTTAACGCAATTTAAAATTCAATTAAAAATAGTTTGTATTTTGTTTTGATTAAATTAACTGAATATAGCGATTGAAATGTTTAAATATTTAAATTAAATTTGAATTCTAAACAACTTTGGGACTAAAATCTGTTAGTCTTTTAGTCTTTTATTGATAGTTTGTGTGAATTTAATCTAAATTTTATGTTTATTTACTTTAGAGAGAAAGAGGCGGATATGGAGAGAAGATTTGAATTACTGAATAAGGAATTGCGTTCTATTCTCGCCATCGAAGGTACGTATGTTTGCAAATGACATCTTTCCTATTGTTTAGTTTAGAACTAAAGCCAAAAGCATAAGAAGGCATAAAAAAGACTAAAAAAGCTCAGAATCTCTGTTTGTGTGACTGTTTTGCCAAAAAGGACTGACTTTATAATATTGGTTGTGGAGGACAATGGGTTCGAACATAATTATATCGCCGAATAGCTCTGCCTTAAAGCTATTTGTGCAATCGATGCAGTCCTGGCTCATACATGAGCTTCCAATTTGATGAGAGTTTGCAATGAAAGCTATGCTTTACTCAGTCCTCGTTACTCTCATCCAACTACTCTCTCAGTGCTCACTCCGTTCCCTCTTCTCTCCTCTCCTTTTCTCTCTTACTCTCTCAGCACTGAGTAGTGAATAGTGTGTTCTGTGTTCTGTAGGTTCTCTTCATTTTTGATTCTTTTTGGCCTCCCTTTGATAAGCGGCTTAAGCACAACATTAGCGCTGAGTCGAGTCGTTCTCTGCCTCAACCGAACTGCCAAAACGTATACATTTTCTCTATTTCTCCGCTATTTCTCTCTCACTCTTCTATATAAACTCGAATCTCGTGTGAGTTTGCCTTTACTTAAATAAAAAAGTTTTGGCATTATGTGTATCAAAATTTTTTTATGATTCCCTCGACTCGACTGATAACTTATATTTTATATAACATTTCTCTTCCTTTATTCCATATATTAGATTCAATATTTACTCCACTATTACTCTAATATTATTTATTCTCAACTTTTCATATCTTTTTTTGCATTAACTCCTTATGTTTTTTACAATTCTATCCGTTTTTGATTTGCTTTTATTATTTGTTTACAGAAAGAAATTCTTGTCTAATAATTCATAGAATCTCTATCCCTATTGTCAGTCATTTATAGAAATTCCAATAATTTATACAAATAAAACAAAAGATAAAATTCACTCCAAACGAAAAGCTAATATTTCAACGAATCCCTTATATATTATGTGATCGTTGTATAAGAGTTGGCTTTTAGACAAATAACTTGAGGCTATTTTAAACGCTTTTATCTATAGATTCACTTGAAAAGCAATCACTTTTCTTCATATATATCACCATTTTTTACAATTCTGAACACACTTTTTGAAAAAGTTTTGAAAATACAATACAAATGACTTTTGACTGTATTTTCGAAGTCTAAAAAATATGTGACATTTTGACGATTTCAAGGTTCGGTAAATACATCACAGATTAGACAGACTTTATGTCTCAATATATAAAAAGAAACACTAATTTCGCGATTAATAATGGATTATAACAATAATTTTTCAACACAAACAAACAAAACAAAACAACTAAAATCTCTTTTCTAATCATATTAATTTTTAATCAGGCTAATATAAAACAAGCTATTTTTGCCCAGGTTTTAAATCAATTTAGTCAGTGTTGATTAGTTTGTAAAAAAGTTTATTTAACTTATTTAAATCTAATTAATATATAATGTTTTTAATCTTTATTAAAAACAAATTTATTATTTAGAAATAATTTTGAAAATAAGATTTTACTAATAATATTGTTTTAAACAATATTTTTGATGAAAAATATTTGAAATATTTAAGGAAATTATTGTTTTTTGCGATAAGTCTCAGATTTTAGTATATTTTTAACCAGACATTCAATATTGGAATTTTTTGTTTTAAATTAAATATTTATTGAAATTTTTTATTACTGACACTAATATTTGCGAAAAGAATTTTGTGTTAAAATAAAAATAAATTGCGATCTGAAGTGGATTCGCGAAAAACGAATTTCAATTCCCCGAACAAAGAATTCATAAAACTTTAATCAATTCCAAAGAGTTGGTGTTAAAGCACTTTTAAAAACAAATTTAATAGTTTTTTCTGTAGAGTATAACCAGTTTTTGTGTGCTTTCGAAACGTTTTGTATAAATTAGAAGTGATATAAATCTGATATATATAATGGAAACAAATATTACTCTTTATCTAAATCGAGAGATGAAGTGAATTATTTGTTTCGAAATGTTTTATTTTTTATGAAAATAGCTGATCGCGAATATTATGTACATAAAAGTGTATTAGAGATTGAATTATCAAATATCAAACAACATATATCTTGATAATAGTGCCTCAAAAGTATTTATGACACGTTTAGCACCTCTTCCTTCTGATTAAAGCACTCCACAGGCGATCCTAACTGTTGTTCGAATTATTGTTAGATTGCGTTAGACTAGAGTTGTCTCTCAGTTGGCATTTAATTCATCGGCGGTCACCGGCTCAAGATGTACTGCTCCGCCCAGTAGTGATCCATCAGATGGAAATATGACAGCGAATACATGTAATCTTATTTAGTTAGTGTTAGTTAGTATTGCCAACTATTGCCAACTATTGGCCCATATTATCGCTTTTGACGATAGGAATGCAGATTCAAGTAATTAAACCATCGATCAAATCGATCAATGAATACGCAAAAAATGGTTTCAACTCTGCCAGCGCTCGGCCAACGCAGGCCTTCACTCCAATCATTCCAATCAATACTATCA
>JAQIYC010000448.1:0-13846 GCA_034699545.1 Porobelba spinosa
GGAACGGGAAGGGAAGGGTCAGTAGGCTTACGGGAACGGGAAGGGAAGGGTCAGTAGGCTTACGGGAACGGGAAGGGTTGGTGTTTTGAAAAAAAGTTGAATCTCTAGTTCAAACATGTCAGTTAAGTTACTTAGCGTTCACTAAACACACACAAAAGGCATATCTAACATTGCCACCAGTGGCAAATGCAAACAGGCTTAGATATGTCCTTTGTTTGTGTTTAGTGAACGCTAAGTAACTTAACAGACATGTTTGAACTATTGTTCAGTGCCGGTCCCTGACTATTACTCATAATTTTCAATATATTTAAATCTCAAACTTTGCGCTTAAATGTTCTACATTTTTAACTGTATATAGAATGTTAGTACACTTAAATCTACTTAATTTAAAGTTATAATTTATTAAAATACTTTTGCAAAAACATTATATTTTTAATTTTTATTTTAAACATCTACAAAATATATAATAAAATATATTTATATTTTATAAATGAAACGATAATACAATTTATTTGAATACAATGTCTTATTAACGCAATTCACTTGTAATTCAATGTTTTGTCTGGTTTTGCAATAAATGTGTGAAAAATGTGGAAAATTTGGTTAAAGTATTTAAATGAGAATTGAGTTGAACTGAAGATCTAATTTCGCAATAAATTTGATTCAAACCATTAATTCATTCATTAATTAATATTTATTGCAAATCAAAGCAATCACTCAATCGGTGACCAAATGTCGGGAACAGAAGAGACGAGTGTTTATGCGAACGGATTGGACAACAATTCGGTTCAATTGAATGATAATTACTGTATGAATGGAGACCTGAATATGGATTCATTTCTATTCACATCCGAATCGGTCGGCGAAGGACACCCGGGTATTGATGACTAGAGGCGGCGCCGATTCGCCACTTATTACTCATTTTGTTTCAATTAATTAACGAATTCTGAACTGAATTTAACGCTTAATTGCAATTAATTGCAGACAAAATGTGTGACCAAATAAGTGACGCCATTCTGGACGCGCACCTGAAGGTTGATCCGGAGTCGAAGGTCGCCTGTGAGACGGCCACCAAAGGAGACCTAATTATAGTCTTCGGCGAAATCACATCGAAAGCGACGGTTGATATCGAGTCAGTGGTGAGAGAAACGGTTCGGAAGATTGGTTACGACGACAGCTCTAAAGGTGTGTTTGAAGTCGTAATTAATTCCGTTTTTGTCTTCCGTTTTATATTAATCCGAACTCTTGTGCCGAAAGGCTTTGACTACAAGTCCTGTAATGTAATGATTGCTATCGAACAACAAAGTCCTGAAATCGCTTCAGGAGTTCATGAGAACAAACGCGAAGAAGACATCGGAGCCGGAGATCAGGGCTTTATGTTTGGGTACGCGACCGACGAGACGGAGGAATGTATGCCTTTGACGGTTGTGTTGGCGCACAAACTGAACGCAAAATTAGCCGAATTGCGCAAAAACGGGACATTCAAGTGGGCCAGACCTGACTCCAAGACACAGGTGACGGCTGAGTATTACTTTCGAAGAGGAGCTGCCATTCCCGTACGCGTCCATACGGTTGTCGTTTCGACACAACATTCCGATGACATCTCATTGGAAGAGTTGAGGAAAGAAGTTATGGAAAAAGTTATTCAAGAAGTGATTCCTCAGAAGTATATGGATTCGCGCACTATCTTTCACATCAACCCGTGCGGGAAGTTTGTGTTGGGCGGACCGGCCTCTGACGCCGGCCTCACTGGCCGTAAGATAATAGTCGACACATACGGGGGTTGGGGCGGACACGGCGGGGGAGCCTTCTCTGGCAAAGACCCGACTAAAGTGGACAGATCTGCGGCCTATGCGGCCCGTTATGTCGCAAAGTCTTTGGTTGCTTCAGGTCTTTGCAAGAGATGTCTGGTTCAGGTGAGCCCTGACTTAAACAATAATTACGTTTTAGTCTAATTCGAATCGAATTACTGTTGGTTTAGGTTTCGTATGCCATCGGAATCGCCGAACCCCTCTCTATAACCGTCTTCTCATTCGGCACATCCATTAAGAATCAGAAGGATTTGGTCAAAATAGTGAGAGACAACTTCGACCTCAGGCCCGGTATTATCATCAGGTATTGGCTTCGGATATGATTTTCGGTTTAATTTGTTTCGAATTAAAAATAATTTATTGATTTTTCAGAGACCTGGCTCTCAAGCGACCCATATATGAGAGCACCAGTGTTTACGGCCACTTCGGTCGGCCCTCCTTTCCCTGGGAGAACCACAAGAATCTGAAATTTTGATTCTCAATCAAAATTGAGTTTATGTTATGATTTCTGCACTCAATTCGAAATCTCAATACAATTGAAACAATTTCTTTCAAATATTTAATTTGTGATTAATTCACAATTAATGCACTTTTTTCTCAATCGATATTTAGTATTGATATTAAGATAATATACTTTTAGTATTGAAATGAATCTCTTATTCCAAAAGTCATTATTTTTTATTTCCATTTATTGCTATTATATTAATATTGAAACAAAAAGTTTAATTTAAATGTTAACCGAAAGGCGTTTGCAATACTGTTAGACGTAATTTGATTTGTCTGTTAAACCATTTATATTATGTTTGCATTTATTTCTGATTTTAGTCTTATTTTAAAAATTAAAATTTGTTTTTGTCTAACGTTTTCGTTATTCTTTAGCGGATCAGGTGCTCAGGAATGCTAGAATTGTTCTAATTATTAGTTGTTTGTGTCAGTGCTGTCTCACCCGTAATAATATCTCAGTTTTAGTTATAGAAACAGTTTTGTGATTAACAGTTAGTTTACAATAATTTGATCGCATTCTCACGTATTTTGTTATCAATTTTACGATTGAATCCAAAACAACCATTAATTCAATTTTTTTGTGGAAAACATAGTTTTATTCATTCATTTGTTTTGTATGATTTGGTAATAAAATAATTATAAATATAGAAAATATATAATTAAAATGAGACAATCATTAAGTCAGCACTGGATCTGTTTAATCATAATCACAAACCCGGCGTCACTTCCATCCGAATCCGTATGAAATTTGATCGGAAACTCATCGCTTGTGAACTCATAGGTTCCTATCATTTAATGCAAATTAGAATTAATTAATAATTGGCCCAAACTTTGGTCACATCGGGACTCACTGGTGGCCGCATAGGGCAGTTTACCGCACAGTTTCATTGTTCCGAATTGTAGGTAATCCTTATGACAGGACTTCGACTCTTCTAACGCGAATGCATCGAATTTGACCTCAAGAGCGCAGATATCGAAAGTCGATTTGCGGACTATGTATTCGCAGTCGAGGAACGGACGATAACTGCCCGACTCGTAGTGCGGACTCAGGATTTGTAGGGATTTCTCATTGAAATGCATTTTATTACACGATTCGGTAGAGCCCGGACTGAACTCGTGTTGAATCGAATTATGGCGACAATTGTCATCGACTTGTCTCACCTGAATCCTAGAGATTTGGTTTAAATGATTGGGTTTTCAATTAAATAACATTTTGGGAAAAAATAAATCTAAATTATAAGATATTAAAGTAAAGTAACTGGGTCTTTAATTAAAAAGTATCATTTGTTAAATTGCAGGAAAAGTATAAATGATAGAAAAAAGAGCTTGTAGCCATTTTAAGAATCTATTTAATGCGCACTACAAGCTTAACAAATATGTGAAGTTAAAATTTTAAATTTTTCATATAAAACTACTCGAAAAATTTTATTACAATTTTTAAATTTTAACTTGATATATTTGTTAAGCTTGTATTTAACTGTAATATTCTTTTTTCAAAATTTAAATATCTTGTATAGTTTAGAAATGACAGGGTATCAAAGTTATCATATTTCACAAACTTGATCATTTCTACGTTAAACATTTCCGAAAAATAATGTCAAATTTTAAATATGTCTTTAATCTAACATTATGTATTTTGGTAAGACAAACAAATTTTTGTCATTGACACTTTTTTCTAGCTCTTTTAGTTTTTCTGTAATAAACAAAAATGTAAATTTTTGGAAATGGGACCTTTTTTCAATTCAAAATTAAACTACTGTATGAATACATTAACGTAGAAAGACAATATATAGCAAAATATGTGCGCATTAAATAGATTCTTAAAATGACTACAAGCTCTTTTTTCTATCATTTATACTTTTTCTACAATTTAACAAATGATACTTTTTAATTAAAGACTGTTATATGTTATTAATACCTGAACCCTCCGGAGCGAACATATGACTCGGTGTGGAATCTTATAGTCAGTTCTTGTTTTTCTGGCCCGAAATTGATAGAAATTGTTTCGCCTTTACGTCGACCGCAGTATTTGATTCCTTCGATCTCTACGTATCCGTTCGAACAGAACTTATGCGTAAAGTCTTCGACTCCAACGTCGAAGTCTTCTAACAATACCTCCAATCGGCAGACCTGACGACTGGCCCGGAATAGCTTATAAACGCAATTTGTGAACGCATTATAGGCGAGCGGATAGTTATCGCTCTGGAAGGTCGACACTATTGCCGATGAAGACGAACAGATTTGCGGCATTGGTTTAACTGTATTAACCGGTGATATCGTGACCGGCCTATCAATGGACATATAGACTGGCTTTTCAACGACGACCGGATCGAGCGATAATTTTTCGACAGTCGGAACCCCAACAGCAGAACCAATCCGTTTGTCGACAATTAGCGGATGAGTACAAGAGTTATAGATTTGTTCGGCTCTGAGACGGAAACCCGAACGAGTCGATTGTCGATCGGAATTGAATATTAACCGCAATTCGTGTGAAAACTCCGGAAAGTTTACGACTGATTCGAAAATTTAATTAAAGAATAAATTTTTAGAAATAATTTTTGAATAATTACAAACTTTTGTCTTCCGGTCGCATGAATTGACCACAAAATCTCTGTTGAGTCGATTCGATGAGAAGATAATCGCTGACACAGTCTCGGGTGTGCTCTAAGTCCAGGTCCAGAATCTTGAACCGAATTTGACAAACGTTTGGCACAGCTTTGAGAAAAGTATAGATACATCGAGTGGTCGTCGGGTAGTTCTGCGGGTAATTCGGAGAACTGTTTGGATTGAAGTAAAACATCAATTCAAATGTTTTTGTTTGAATTCATCAAATTATATGCAATTTATGGATGTGTTGGGGAATCAGCAATTATCCACCTGAGTTCGAAAAACCTATATTATTCTCCTGAGCCGCGGCTGAAGTACCTCCTCCACTCTCTTTAAAGGCCGCCATGACATTTTTATTTACCACATACCTGTCAAAAAATTCGCTATTTTACCCTACATGATCTCCCCCTCCCCCCTCCCCCCCTGAGCACGCCGATCATCCACATCCCTAGTTTACAATCAATTGATAAAAAGTTTTTGTGAATCGTAAGCGAATGCATGAATTGAATTGACTTTTCACTGTTGACTCGACTAATGCCTATTGTTTGCGACAAACTGTCAATTGATTACTGCTTTTGATTGACTTAACTCTCCATTCATTCAATTGAGTATTGATTGGCGTTTAAGTGAATTGCGATCTAAAAGTTGTTATGTTTTAGTCACGCAATTCACTTAAATTCAATTAAATTTTCTACAAAAAGAGTCCATTGAATTTAAAAGATAATAAATTAACTTGGTGAAGTGGGATTCAGAATTTATTATCAGTTCATTTCTATTAAGTTGTGTTTTGTTAGACTTGTCAACAAACTATTCGTACATTAGATAGCGTAAGAACTGTAGTATAGATTCAAAATATGTGTTTAAATAAATTTCTTACAAACTGTACATTTCAGACAAAAATGTAAGTTGACATTTAGAAATGTTAAATTCAATGTTACTTTTGTATTATTATTTTTTGCATTAATCATAAGACAAAATTAATTAGAGGATAAAAAACTAATTAAAATTGCAATATTAAAAGTAAAATTTTTTCAATTTGTTTGCATTTACGCCTTTTTTCATTAATATATTGACTTTTGCCGCTTCTGACCCACTAATCAATGTGTAGTTATTTTGTGACAACTTTATTGTTTTTACATTTTTAAAATACTAGTATACTAACTAAAACATAGGGTTAGCCAGGAAGGGGTGAGGCCAACACTTTAAGAAACAATTTCCTAAAGTTTTGCTCGAATATAGGATCTCTCCTATTAACAATTTCAAATGGGTAGTTTGTAAAAATGTAATTTATCTATATTTAAGCGCTAAATCCCATTTAAATGTAGTTAAATTCGCTTAATTTAGTTTTAATTTTGTATAAATTCGGTTAAATTGGTTTTAATTGCGGTTTTCGGGAACAAAACAATTTCGGTGTTTTGATGCGAAAATTTAGACAAAAATCCGCAATTTTGTTTTTGAGCCGACTCGCCTAGACCTCCCCTCCCTAGGCTTTTGATTTAAAATGAGTGATTTACCCCTACCTGAACCCACCCCCTTCACTGACCTGACGGACCTTGGCTAACCCCAATTAAACCAGTTACTAATATATTTAAATCTAGTCATTGAAATAAAATTTCGACTCAAGTTAATTGGTTGACATTTAAATCATAGTTCAAGACATTTGAGAAAACGAGAAAATATCAAAGTTTTGGGTTTTTATCAATCTTTTCAATCTCTTATTCAACAAGAATTTTGTCAATCCATCAAAACTACTAATTTGTAGACAAAATAGAACTCATATTTACATTACAATCGCTGCAAACTTTTTGCAACTAAAGCGAAATTTTTATTCAATAATATTGCTTAAGGATTAGCTAGGTCAAACTCTAATGCATTAAAACTAGACGAGAAACTAATGTCTAATTTAATATTAAAACGAATTAAACACTAATTTATTTTTAATGTATTGAAAAGAAAGTGTTAATTGAATGAGAAAACAAAATTGAGTCAAGACTTAACTTATGACATCGATCTCTCGAGTGATTATTTGGTCGCAATTGAAGTACGTATTGTTCGGTAGCGTACGATCGGGTGCGACATAAGTGACGTGTGAGGCCGGAGTGGACGACCCGTACGACGGCTTAACTTCGAAGCCATAGTTATTCGTTCGGAAACACGAATTCGGTATTTGTTTAACTCGTATTTCATAACCTCTTTCTTCGTGATTATCATCACTTCTGAAGTAAAACATTCCGATTCTGTCGCGATATCGCGGAAACTGAAAAGTTTCTAAACAAATGATATAATAAATATTTGAGTTAAAAATTTTAATGTTTTAAATAGTTTATTAATACTTTTTCCGGAAAAATATCCGCAAATTCTGTTTCCGTCCGGGAGTTGTAGGAAATCTTTGTTACAATTTGTCGAATAATCTCTCGACGACTCGATATTAAAGTTCAAAAACTCTAATTCATATTCACACGTATTCTTATCGGTCGGTTCGATGTAATACATGCATTGCTCGGACGGGCCGTAAAAGTGGGGATAATTGGGTGAATGGATTGTCGCTAATTGTGCGCTAATTGTTAGATCGCATTTGAGAGCTATCGGGGTTTGAGATGTCATTTGGTTTTAATTGAATTACTCAACACATGTTACTAATGATGTCGTAATACCATTTTGAAATGTCTTAACGTCACAAGAATTCCTGATTTGTCGAACTTCTATCCAAAAACCCGTCATTTGATGGTCGACTATGTTATCCGAATGAAATTTTAAGACTAAATAGTCGGATGAACGCGAGAACGGGTACATTTTTGGCTATTGATTTGTTTATAATGAATAAATTTATATAATTAGTTTGAACAAGGCAATTTTTTAACTGCTATAAGTTTGACACCTTATAAGTTATAACTTATAAGTTATAAAACACTTAATCTATTTAACAAAATACCTGAATCGGAGCTCTACCGCAGAGACGAGAATTGTCGGGCATTTCAATGAAGTCGTAATCACATCTCTGGCCATTGGAACTGATGTCGAATTGATGGAAGACTAGCTCTACTTTGCAGATATCAGTGGCAGCTCTACTCGGAGTTAAATATTTTATTAATAATTATAAATTAATGCTTTATCTATACCTCTGTATAGTATAAACACAGCTTTGATTGCTGTGAAACGCATAGGGAAAGCCAGGAGATCTGAGATCTCCGATCACTTCCCCGATAAAGATATCGCAATAACTCGACAGATATATGGGTTGTCTATGAAATACTTCCGGTCTTCTTGGCTCAGGTGTAAGTACTTGTGTTGGAATGCGGTTTATGACATAAGCCGGGCAACTGTTGCGCAATTGTTTAACTTTAGCCATAAATCCCTTTCGATTAATATAATTATTGGATTTAAAAGTGATTTTGATATTATCGCCATTTGTTGGAAAAGAGATGATTTCTACGGAAAAAATGTGCGTTCAGTGGATTCAGAGCTAAGAAATGGAGAAATCGATAATATTTTTCTTGTCTCTCACTTCTTGTGTCGGCAATCAATACTCCGCACATACGCCGACTGCCATCGCCTATATCTAAGTAATCAGAGGCGCAGTCAGGTGTGTCCTCGATGTCGAAGTCAGTTAATGTCAACTCAATCTATTCGTTTGAAATGATTGATTAAATTATTTTACTTTTGATTAATAATTAGATAATTTATCTATGATTTGAAGTTAAAAATTTGGTTTTTCTATTCGATTTATATAACTTTATTATCATTTTATAAATTAATCAAAAACTTGTCATCAATTAGACGTAATTCTATAACTCGCTTGAGATTTGCAATTGTCAATCTTAATTTTACTCAAACATGTTTTAGATTACATGTCGAGTTTTTAAAGTGAATTTGGTTAAAATAACCAGGTAGATATTTAGATAATTAATTAATTATTTAGCAAAACATAAATTTATTTAAAATTCTTAATATGCTTTCAAATAAACTTTACTTTGACAAACAGAACTTTTTAATTTGAGAATTTTTGACTTTACAATTTAATCAAGGTTAGTTTTCAATCTAGACTTTAGCTTGCTATCCACACACAGCCATATTTTATTAAGCAATTAAACTGAACTTCAATTGATTTTTAATGTTTGACTTAATTTTGAAAGTTATTTAATAACTATTATTATATTAATTAATTTTAACAATGACTTCAATCACACATACACTGCACACATCATCGCTGTATTTCACGATTTTATAATTGCAATCCAAGTAATTGTCGTAATTATTGGGGAAATTGGGTGAATAAATCCAGCCCTCCTTCTTGGTCACCGTTGTATCACATCCTACCGATCGATGGTTACCATAATATTGTCCATGCTCAATTTGGAGTTTTGAAAAAATTAATCAGTTTTACTCAAGGCTTAAAAAGATTTAAATTTAATTTTTAAAATATTAAATTTATAAATATTAATATTTAAATTCTTATTTTATAATACTTTAACTTCAACTAGGCTAACAAGGTTATTTTAATTTAGCAATTTTAAACTTTATTATACAAATACCTTATATAATATACTATGTATAATTTATTCAAAAAGTTTATTTTAGTTATTTCGTAAAGTTTAAGCAAAATGCTTGACTATAAAGTCGACAAGATAAAATAAACAATTAGTGTAAATAATAATTATTTAAAATAATAAAACTTACTGGGAAATAGACCAAATTCTGGCTTCTAAGTTTAGTAACATTTTCACATTTAAATAAATTAATAAAATACACAAATAGTAAACAAATAAACAAGAAATTCGAAAATAGTCTCCGATTAACCATTTTTCACATAAAATAATAAAAAAGAGATTAAAATCTCTTTGTATTTAACGCATCAGAAACTAAGAGTCAATGAAAATAAAAATTCATTCTTTCGGAAGAAAAATCAAATTATTAATGAATGAGAGATTCGTATAGAAATCGAAAATAAATAAAAAGGAGTACAGCGTTTGAATCAAGTGTTTAAATTGGTGTTCAAGGTAAGAAAGTGTTTCGATGCATATCGATTGAGAGGCTAATAAAGAATAATCAAAAAAAAAGTTTTCGAAACAAAAATCGTTTTCCTATTTTTCCTGGAAGTCAATCAATGAAAAGACATATTAAATAGACTCCAAGTCCTAACCCAACCATCAGTTCTAATTACATAAAATTGTATTTTACGTATTATTCATAATTGTTTATTAGTTGTAGTGTTTGCCCAACCATTGCAAATATGCAGTGTTTCGGGTGTAGAGAGAGTTGTCAAACGATGCAAACAATTGCTGTTTTCAAATGTGTTTCGCGTTTTTCCCTCTCTTTGCCTCACATTTTATTTATTAGACTATTATGTTAAGCAAATAAACAAATTTCAATATTTTTCGCTAAATTAGTCGTTAAATACAAACTGTTTGTCTGAATCAATGATTTGGAATATATTCCGGCATTTATTTTATTGCTTTTATTTTAAATAAATAAAATTTTCTTTTTTGGTAAAAGTGTCAGAATTTGTAATAACAATATAAATTTCAAATTTTTAGAAGATTTTATTTGAAAGTAATCTAGCTTGTTATGCAATTTTATTACTGTAGATGTATTTTATTCTTACAATTTATTTTTAGTTTTTATTTTTACATTAAATTTAATTAAATTTGTTCAAACTTAACTTTTATTTGTGTATTTTATGTGAATACTTTCTTATCTAAAACTTTAAATTGCTATTTTCCAATATCAGCATTTATTTTATTATTATATTTATAAATAATATTTTAATCTTTAAAATTAGACTTAAAGTAGACTTAAATTAAACTTAAATTATAATTAAATTAAAATTAATTTAGACTTAAATTAGACTTAAATTATGATAAGTCTAAAGGAAGCAAATTGTAAATAACAAAGTTATGTCAAAAAGCTAATATAAAAACTACAGGTTTTTAAATTACCCATTTACTATGGATTAAATTTTAAATACCCCTTAAATAATTTAATCTGGACGCATCAGTTAGAGTACTAAAATTAAAATCTTAAATTTTTACTTTAATTTCAATTGTTTTATACAGTTGTATTAATTTTACTAGATTAAAACTAAATTTAAACTAAATTTAGTTAATTATTTAAAGTTAATTTGTTAGCATGGAATTTAACAAAAATTTATTAACTGGTTACTTAAAAAAATTTTAGTTGTGTAATAGCAGCCAGGATATTTTTGTTTGTTAAAACACAGTTAATGAGTACTTTTTTTTTAATGTCAGCAAGAGCATAATGGGCTAGTACTTTTTATTTTAATATTTTAATCATTTTTGATTTTAATCTAATATTTTATTTCATAATTTATTTAAAATTAGGGATGTGGAAGGTCGGCCAGCTCAGGGGGGGGGGGGGGGTCAGTGGGGATCAGGGGGTAAAATTACGGCTTTTTTAAAAAAATCCTAGGGGGAATCAGGGGGGATAAATTTTTAAATTGTTATTTAGCCTAAAACGTGTTTTAAACGCTATTTGCTATGTTTCCTAAATTGGGGCTAAATTTAGTTAATTTAACTGGATTTAACCCCAATTTAGCCATAAATTACGTCATTTTGGAGAAAAAAATCCCAAAATAACGTTAATTTTTTGGAAAAATTCCGAAAAAATACACTATTTTTCGGAAAATCCCTAAAAAATTTGCCGGCCGTCTTCGGTGGCGGTAAATTTTTAGAGGGGGGAGTACTTCAGCCGCGGCTTTAGGGGGGGATAATATAGGTTTTTTCAAACTCAGAGGGGATAATTGCCTTATCCCCCCTTCCACATCCCTAATTTAAAATACTTAATAATTTATTTATCAAAAATAATTTGAATATTTAAACAGAAAAATGAATTTTAAAATTAATATAAAATCCATTTTTGATACTTCGCTGAATATTAATGACTTCAATAACTCAAAAAGTTTAGATATTATTATAGAAAATGTTTTAAAGATTAAAAATAAAAAATTGATTAAAAATTATAATAATGAGCCAATAAAAATAAAATTGCTCAGTTTAAATTCTAAATTTAATTACAGCAGACTGTCTATGCAATGAGAAAAATAAAATTATACACAAAATAAATGCAAAAATAGATATTCAGATATATTCTAATCTGTTTAACATACAACAAAAAATCATTGATTAAACTTTTGAAAACTATTAATCTATAAAAGTATATAAATATTTATCTAACTTTTGAGAAAAATTTTCGTCATTAAACCAATTGATTGAAGAGTATTGCCAACAGAAAGCGGTAAATGTAAACATCAAAACATCTATTTATAAAGTTTCTAATCAATCGAATGGATATATTTAGTGCCACTATATGTGTCGCTCAGAAAGCAGATCTCAAACAGCACCAGCACTTCGAACAACAATTAGACAAAAAAAGACTTGAAATTTGAGTTTAAACTTGATTTTCAATTTAAACCATTATTTAGTGCTTAAGGCATGCATTGGACGTATGCTTTCCATTCGCGCATTGAATGACTTTCAAACACTTTATCAAAATTTGGCGATAAATTCAATTATCAAATAATAAATTTGTGGCTAATGTTTGAAGTCTACAAGAATTTACTTTTACAGCGCAAACACTGTTTGTTGAGATCGTGTTTAATGCGAAAAGTTTTGAATTTTGGTCTTAAAGTCTCGACTTTTATATTAATCCAGAGTGTGATCTGATATGGCGTTCCAACGAATAGAATCGCAATTTCTTCACTCAAACGGATAGCGAGTTTATCACAAGTCGTCCGAATCGGCAAACTTTGAACCAAAAAAACTTATAATTAGTCTCAAAATGTAATGACATTTCTTAGTCGACAAACAATGAGCTGACACTTCGACATAAGTTAAGATAGTTTTTCAAATTTAAAATAATTTTCTAATTTAAAAAACGACTGTATGTGTAGTCGACGGCAAAAATGGATATCAATATTAAATTTCTGGAGAAAATGTATAATTTTAAGCTAATCAACAAAACGGTGTCTATTATTGATTTCATGCCATTCGTCGGTCCGATCAAGAATGCGAGCGAATCCCTATTAGCCAACTCTTCGCACGACTACAAAGTGGCCAGAGATAAGGGCATCACCGCTCTGGTCACCGCCGCCATTGATCTGCTCGGCCTCTGTCTCGCCGTTTGTTCGATCGCCTACTCGTGCGAAAAGTTTAATCAAATCAATACATTTCCAGTACTTAAACATTTGATTTGTTTAGCGATTTTGGTTTCTATTGTCGCACTTGTTAGCGGATCCAAGATTGTAGTCAACCAATTGGTTAAGATTCTGGTGAATAACTTGGCCGGAGTTAACACAGTTAGCACATCAGTGGTCAACTCGGCCACAATCACCGCTACGAGCATAGAGTCGGTGGTCGAGAGTGTTAGCCAAACGACTAATAGTATGATATTTGGGATCAAAAACAGTTACAGTTCAGCGAAATCGATAGCATTTGCGCCAATCAATGCAATTAAGACTACTTTAAGTTTTGTGGTTCGCTCTCAACGATCTGTTCAGGAATTGATTTACAGTTTGTTTCTGCAAAACCTAATCGGCGTTTACAACCTTACGATGACTTTAATACAAATCAATATAACTATTATTTTGGTTTTGTTCGGCTTATCTGTTAAGACATTTGCGAAAATTAAAACTAAATATTTGTAACTTTTTTACTAAAACAAATTTTTTAGAATTAGTAAACTTATTATTAATTAAATTTCACATGGCTCGATATATTTTCTATTTTTTCATAAATTAATCATTGAATGCATTATTAATTATTCAGTTTATTTTCGATATAGTAAACCAGCTTTTTAAATTTGTTGTCTTTAAGCGATTGTACAGTGACAAATTTATCTCCATGTATGAACTGATATCATATATAAGATTAGATATTTTATCAATTTTTGATAATTTCTATCAATTTTTG